>VMDR010030909.1:0-12221 GCA_007922815.1 Macrotus californicus
AGGGGAAATTTCCCTAATGTATACCAAAAACTCCCACAAAGATTGTTAGGAAAAGGCGAACAATCCCATTGAAAAGTGGGCAAAGGACATTAACTGACAACTCACTCAAGAGGAAATACACCTTTTTCTTAAATGTTAATAAATTAAATTTCACTCATAAGAGAAATACAAATTAAAACTACATTATTAAAAAATCCATACTTCACCTATGGAAGTAGCTAAATATAGCACTGTTTTGAAAAGAAGGTAAGACTGCAAGCACTCTCAGCCACTTTTTATGGGAAACACAAAATAGTCAAACCCTATGGCGTCTGGTATCACTCAACATTACAAATGTATATACTTCGTAATCCAGCAATTTCATTTTTAGAAATTTATCCCAAGACTCTATTTGCACCTGATGAAATTATAGCTATACCGAATTATTTTGTACAATACTTAATAAAATAGAAGACAGAAGGTATCTAATATGTCCACTAACAGAGTGATTAATTCAATAAACTATGGTATAGCCATACAAGAACACTATGCCACTATATATAGGGTTAGGGAGAGTGAGGCCTCAACACGCTATCAGAATCTTATGATTTGGCAGAATATAATACAAAGCTTTATTTCATGAATATCTAAAAGCAGTAGATATGGCTGTATGATACGTCATTAAGTTAAAATAAGCAAAAGGTTCAAAACAGCGTGTATTAGGTTACCTGTACAAAAAAGAGGAAATGTGTAAACTTATATATTTACACATATATCAACATATCTTTATGTTTACTTACATATACATAATATCTCTAGAATTATACACAAGGAAATAAAAATAGTGGCTTTTGGGGGCTCAGAGAGTGAGAACTGAATGCATGAGGAACAGATACAGGAGAAGATATTTTTCACTGTATACTTTTTATGCTTGATTTCTGAACATAAATACATTACCAATTTTAAAAATAAGAATTTTTAAAATGTGTTTAAGGATGAAATTCTGTAGTCAAGAACATTATGTAAACACTACTTTTGACAGAGAAGTTTTTCCAACCAAAAAACTGTGCAAGCTGGAATTACCTACTCAGGTAGTCACTAAGCTTACTCTACCACATCATGTATTAATCCTAAGTGCATTTTAGAAGGCTGCATCGAGCTCACAAAGCTACGTCAGTAAGCATGAATGGCAACTGTATGAGAACACATTCAATTTCTAAATTAATGTTTCTGGTTATTAGGCAGCTCTCTTTACAATAGGTATTTCAGTATATTTAGAAATAGTATATATGATAAGCACAGTTTTTAAACCACAGTGTAAATTACTTTGGTGATTTAAGCTAAACGTCTAAACCAAGTATTCAATTGTTCTTCTACAACAGACTGGAATATTTTCCCTAAATTGGCTAACATACAAAGCCTTTAATAAAGGGCTGAGAATTACAGTGCTTCACAGCATAAAAGAACCTTCTCATTTCACAGACTTTCCCAAGGCAGTGCCACCTGAGAGAGAGGAGTTTACTGCACCCAGATGTTCTGCTTCCAGGACACACGGTCTTTTCTACTGGACCTTACCTCTTCCCACAAGGACTTACGTGGTGATCTCTTAAGAGCTGTAAGGGGTTCTCAGGGCTAAGCTTTGGAACCCAGCAAGTCCTTCTATAGATAAAAATAAATCTCACAGAGGAAGGACAACCCTTCACAATTTTATAAAAGATACACTTCTTGATGGGCAATACTAATAAAAATATTAATAAAACCACTATAGTGTATCATTCAAACCATATCTTGAGTGATATAGTAGCAAAGTTAAATAAAATATATTGTTGCAATCATTACATGTGCAACAAAAATTAACCAAAAAATTAAGGATCATGATTTTTATTGTAGATTAATTTTATTTCTTTCCTGCCTGCATTTCTTTTAGTTTTTTTTTTTTAATTTTATTTATTTATTTTTAGAGAGAGGGAAGGGAGGCAGAGAGGGAGTGAAGCATCACCCAGGTGTCTCTCACGCACCCCAACCAGGGACCTGGCCCACAACCCAGGCCTGTGCCCTGACTGGGTATCGAACCTGTAGCCCTTTGGTTTGCAGGCTGGCACTCAATCCACTGAGCCACACCAGCCAGGACTCCTGCCTGCGTTTCTTGACTTCAATTTCTTTAACCTCTCTATATTAGTCTTACCACTAACTGCAAATCGTATCAATCACATTTCAAGGAGTATTTTTAAAAAAAATATTGTAATGTCACTTGCCACATTTCATTTAACTGAAATGAATGCCTTATTTTCAACTGATATTGTTTTGGAACAATGAAGAATACTGCATTTTAATAAGCTTACATTCTGAATTACTACCAAAACCCAAAATAATGACGTTTTACCATAAACTAAATGTCTGGAAAGGTATTTCTCATTATTTACATTTTATCATATTAAAATCTAGAATGTTTCCTTCTGTCTTCTAATTTCATCCAGTAAAACAAATGTAACACTGTCTGTTTTCCTCTACCCCTGATACCCTAATAATCCACGTGCAATGGTAAGACAAGACCCATGCACATTCTTCGTGGCTCACTAAAAGATGAGAAAAGGTGATGGAAAGACTCACCTACATAATGCATATTCAGAGCCAAATACTTATACTGGAAAAGAGGGTTGTTACTGAGGCTGCTTCTTTGGATCTGCTGAAAGAAGGAGCTGACATCCCATCGGTACAGGACATCCAACAGCATGATGCTTGGCACTCTCAGGGCCACATTTAACATAGCCTCCAGTTTCTCCTTTGCAGCCATGTTTTTTCTTGGAACAGACCTAAAATTCAGGAGACACAAGATATAAATACAAGTCACCGCAAGTAGTTTTCAGGTATCTTATGAATCTGATGGATTCTCACATACTATGTTACAACTACGTTACAATGTATAGAACTTCTCGGCCACATCACTACTTCTGGATAATTATAAAATAAGGTTTGTATTGTGTTTTCACATGGACTCTTTCAGGCTTGCCTAATGTTAAAATTCTCATTAGATGTTCAAGCCTCAACACTTATTTTTAAAAAGCCCCTAACTCCAAGTCCAGGCACTTAGCAATCAAATGCCCTAAAAGAATTCTGCAGCTTTTATTCAATTAACTTGAAAAGAAACATTCACTCCTATAAAATTACTTGAGATTTATGTAGCTCTTTAAAAACAGAGCAAACATTAAATGTGTATTACATTAAAAAAACCTGCCCTGGCTGCTGTGGCTCAGTGGACTGAGCGCCAGCCTACAAATCAAAGGGTGGCCAGTTCAGTCCCCAGTCAGGGCACAGGCCTGGGTTGCGGGCCAGGTCCCCAATGGAGGGTACACAAGAGGCAACCACACACTGATGTTTCTCTTCCTTTTTCTCCCTCCCCTCCCCTCTCTCTAAAAATAAATAAATAAAATCTTAAAAAAAAAAACCCTCTAAGCTAGTCAACAAAAATGTAAATACAGATTTAGTTTCCAACATTTCACTGTCTATCCTTTTCTTCATCACTTACAATCAAAATTAAAGTGCTGAATTTACAATATAGATAAAATCCACAGAACTGGCGATATGTAAATGTAAAGAAACCATTATTTGCAATATTGTTTCTCTGAATCATTCAAGTTAAACTCTTGGTCTGAAATGCCCGCAATTTGCTTTCAAGGCAGGGAAATAACTCAAATTCTTCCCACGCTGTACAGACATGCTGGCAGGTGAGAGAAGTCAAGCACAGTGGGTCTGCAGCCATCTTTACTGCGCTGTTGAGGAGAAGAGAATAAAGAAAAGGCAGAAAAAAGGAAATGAGGATCTCCTGGACAAGTCTATTTAAAAGAACAAGCCAGCAGAAGACTGCTTTATATGACTGAGCTGCAAAGTAAGCCAAGCAATTTCAAGAAAGAGAATAGGGCAAACAAAAGTGGGTAAAGAACAATTTTAAGAGTAAAGACAATTCTGGATTGTTGGCTTTGACAATATCCTTTTAAGAATTTTGCTGAGAAAGCTAACCACATTTCTAGCTTTGGCAGTAATCTCAGGCATTACAGGACCAATGAAAACATTTATTTCTAAAGAAAATTACAGTGACAGATTTCTATGCTATGGTTAAATATTTGTCAGTACTCCCATTTTACCCTCTAATTTTCATCGCTTCCTAGCTCAGACAGTTTTTTAAAAGGGGGCAGCTCAACTTAGCACACCATTACTGGAAAGTTTTTAAAGCACTGGGAAACAGATTAATCTCACTGACTGTCGACTAATCATAGTATCATTCCTACTGCCCATCATGGTATCTACATCCTTTCAATGATGCAAAATTAACATTTTTACGAATACTGTAGTTCTTATCAATTTAAGTGAACAAGACCGCGTTAGTCATTTTCCTACATGAGAAAAAAAATAATGTTGTGAGAAAAACAAATTCAAATAGCTGTGTCCTAAAGGGAGAAGGAAAAAAAACACTGAAAAATAAAATCTCTAATCAACATTTACTGCAAATTATACCATTCAGGAACCTAAATTTCCTAAAGCTCGTATTTTAACAGGGGGTAAAAAAAAAAAAAGCTTGGAAAGAAATACTACACCAAAATATTCACATTAACATCCTTTCAACCATGAAGCTGGGCAATTTTTATTCCCTTCCTTCTACCGTTTCCTGTTTGCCACATGTTTTCGAATACCCACATGTTATTTGGGGAGGTGGGGGGACTCACTTAGGTGCTTGCTCTATCTAAATGACTTAAGGAAATAAAAGCTTATTCTGGTGGTTAAACTGATAACTCAATGTACTCTTGGGAGTTTGACTATTTTTTTGTGTTCTAACATCCAATATAAATTACTAATCCATTTATAAGCAACAACAAAAAACAGGGATCACTACTGGGTTAATATTCATGGTCCATATTTACTTCATCTGATTTGGAGCCTTCTAGTTTTTAATGTTTTGTTATTTTTAATGCACCTACTTTCATCATTCATTGTACCTCTCAAAGGGGTAAACACTTTAAACAAATGACCAATCCTGCATTAGAAATCAAGATCTGACCTGCTGGGGGGGAATTTCCCTAATTCTTTCAGAGAATCATCTCTATTACAAAAGTGCCACCAGGACAACAGTATATTTCCCTCTTAATTACCTCTACTCTGTCTCACAAATAGAAGAAAGGAAAATCTTGGATCCATAAAGCTGTCGAAACAGAAGAATATCCAAAAAGGCAGATCCCTAACTCTACATAGTCAGCTCAAGACTCAAGCGCCTACATTCAGAAGGACCTTGGATAGAGTATGTATCCACGTAATAGCAAATCTACTAGTTACTAAGTGTTTATTGTTGTTATGTGCGTATTTTAGCAAGTAACTGGCAAGCTTACCACATAGAGGGATGTGGAGGAAACAAAGTTAATCCATGTTACCCACAAAAGATGTAGAAGGAAAAAAGAAAAAAAAAAGTCCCCTAAAACTTGCCAATGTTGAATCTTTACCAAGCAGAAATGCCACTTGATAGGGTGGTGACTGGCACCCAACAGTACCATACACTACACTCTAGCACCACATACTAAATCAACACCTAAGCAAAATGTTGAAATATTTATCTTGTTTGCAGATACCTGAAATCACACTTGCCAAACCACTGTATTACAAGCATGCGGTAAAAATGGAGCCTTCTCTCCTGGAGTAAAGAGACTGTTATACCTCCATGAAGTCTAGTTCAAGCCTAATTTATCTTTTTCCCTAGATTTGTCAGACAGCTCTACTGAGCATATCCTAGGTCAAAGCGAGCTCAAAATGCTCTTAAAACAAAAACAACACCAAGTGATCCTCAAAAGCGAGAAGAGCTAAAGGCAAAGAAAGTTTAAAGGCTTGCCACTCCTGAGGCCAAATATATACGCTACCTCCTGCCCAGTCCGGTAACATATATTTAATTTTCAACACAAGATTTTAAAATTTCCTCCCTCAGCTATGAAAAGTACTGGAAAAATAACACTCCAACACAATGTCTCAGCAAGTAACATAAGCTAAGTGTGGCTCAAATTTAAACACACTTTAGGCAGTAAAACAGCTGTTAAACAAACCAAAAAAAGTCTCTCCGTCCAACACTGGCAAAAAAGGCTCAACAAATGCTCACCAAAACCAGGGCCACAATGTCTCACTAAACGACTTTCTCAGGCTTGGAAGCAGTAATCACTACTTACAAACACAGTAATGTCTGCACAAGTATCAGGTCGCATGGTTCGCCATCCACATTTGTGGGTGAAGAAACACAGGAAGCCTCACTCTCCACTTGCCTGAAAACACTGCATTGGTTTCGAATAGGAAGAAAGCAACCAAATTACCAGGAACAATATAGAAACCATAACATTTTAAAGTCATGGCTCATCACAGTTGAAGAATTACGGTAAATAAATAGAAATGGAAAATAATGTGATCTTTATTTCGATATGTAATGGATCTATAAGGTGATAAAAAAATGAACAGTATTCACACCTCCTCGATAAACTCCCTTTTAAAAAGACAAAGCAAAAATAAGAATGCTATATGACCAATTTAAAGTTATTCAGTACAAGAGATAATTTAAACCTGAAAGTTTCTACAGCTATTTCCATCAAAAGAAGAAAAACAAAAACTACCACTCATCATTAATCTCCTTTCTTTGTCCCATCCAATTTAAAAAAAAAAACTCTACCATCAGCTAAAACCAATGTTAATACTGACAGATTTTCTGGATGTTTATATTTTAGGATGATAAGCTCTAAAAAATGTAAAAGGATAAAGCTAGAGCCTAATACCGTAACTAAACTCAGCCAAAAGCTGATACCCAGGAGGAGAACGCACTTCTTACATAAGCATTGGCACATGTTTTAAATATAGCTGGTGTTCCCCACTCCCACTCATTGCTACTTTGCGTGTACCTGGTTTCCAAATAAATTACTAGCAGTCCTGTAGTTCCTCGTCATCTCCAAAACGGCAAAGATATGGAGTCCACTCTGAACAGAAGGTACATCTTTCAACTTAAGAAGCCAGACAGTGGAAATAAAGACTGCTACCTCTGCCATTCGGCGCTCAGCTTGGGTCACGACTGCAGCGCCAACAGCTCATCCTCTGGGCATGATTCAAGATTGAGAACTGCACACTCCGTATTTTAAAAAATAAAAAGACACAGTTCTCTCCTTTCCTTTCACACTAGTTTCCTGTTTACCGTAGACCGCGACGCAAAGCCACCCATTAATCTTTGATGCCTTTGCACTGCAAAGCCCCTTTCCTCTGTCCCCGCACCTCCTCCCCCCGCCCCCACGCCTGCGGCTCTCTGGCGCGTTTGAACTATAGTAACCCCAACTCGGCTAGCTGCAAAGCAGGCAGCGGCGCGGCAGCAGGGCCGCCACTGCCGCCGCGGGGTAGGGGATTACGTTCACAAAAACTCTGCCAGGAGAGGCCCGTGCCAGGGAGCTCTCCTCCCGTCTGGCCAAGGGTGCGGGCTCTGCCGCGCCCCACACCTGAAAGCTTCCAAAGAAAGACGCGGGCAAAGTTCTTCATCCCCGAACAGAAAAGGGTCTCATTCCTTAAGGGAGGACACGGGTCTCGGTGTCCGTGAGTAGGGAAAACAGAACTGCAGGGGGATGCAAAAGGAATGGCAGGCAAGAGAGAAAGCGACGGGGACAAAAAGGAAGGGCTGAGGAGAGCTCTTACTGCAAAAAACTGACAAACGGGATGCCGAGCAAATGGGTCCCCATTCGAAGACGGCTTGGCAGGCCTTTCCGCAACCCCCAAACAAACTCAAACTGCAAGAAAGGGGGAGATTGAGTTTGGGGACTACGAAGACCAAAGAAGGGTAAGACGAGAGGAAACAGAGAGGGAAGCTTGGGAGCAAAGTGGACAAAGACGCAGAAGGGGAGAAGTTGGAAGTAGGAACACGAGCAAAGGAGCTGGAAAGGAGCAGCTAGGAAAGGGGCAGCTCAGGAAAGGGGGTACAAAAGAGCTCGAAATGGGATGATAGGGAGACAACGGGGAAAACTGCACAGTGAGGGCATCTCAGGAATGCCGGGGGAGGTGAGGGATAGCTCCAGGAGGGCTGGGAGGTGGGGGGCGGCCGCCCGGGCGCGGGAGCTGAAAGAGCGCTGGGCTGCGGGAGGGGCGACAGAGTCGGTGAGTACCCGTGAAAAGGCCCGGAGGACCGCAAGAAGGGCTGGCGGTTGGGAGGGAGGGGACGCTACCCGTGAAGAGGGGACGTGGAAGCCGCTGAAGCTGGAAGCCGAGGAGGGAGGCGAATGGGGGAAGGGGCACGGGGAGAGAAGAGGAAGGCGCGGGCGACCAGATGGGGGAAGGGAGGAAAGGGGAGGGCGGATGCGGGCGGTGGATGGAGGGCACCGGGATGGAAAGGGGCCACCCGGGGCGCAAGGTTCGGTCACCTCGGGCTGCGTTCTCCCTGCCCGCGAGACGGCACCACCGGCGGGCTGGCGGGCTCCGCAACTCCCCGGCTCTCTCGCCCGCCCTCCCGTTCTTCTCGGGCTGCGGCGGCGGCGGGGACCAGCCGGGACAGCGGGGCTCACAGCGGCGGCTCCTCCACGCCGGGCCTTGGTTGCTGAGTTTTGGGAGGCGGCGGCAGCGGCGGCGGCAACGGTCCAACCCGTGCGGTCACCATCGTCCGCGGCAGCATGCACTCGCGGGCCGAGCCCCTCAGCAACCGGCGGCAGCCATGGCTCCAGTGCTCGCTCCTCCCGCCCCCGGCACTCTGCAGCGGCCCCGGCCAGGCTTCTGTGCTCTGCGCCTGCGCGCGGCGTGGCCAACGCAGCGCACCCCTCCCCCGCCTAACGCCCGCGCGCCCGCGCGCGCCCCCGCGACCACTCACAATCGCACGGGTCTGGTGGTTAACGCGCCGCCTCCGGTACATGGGTGGGAGACGCTCGCCCCCCGCCGCCCACACAGCTAGGCTCTGGGGGCTATGGAAACACGTACCACGACGACACCTGCCCGCGCGCTGTGACACGCGCCATTCTGACACACGTGCGCTGTCACACTCCCCAAACACCAAAAGCCTCGCGCGCTCACACCCACACTCACCTGTCCGGACCACGTGGGAGAATTGGAGGGGCTGATCCTCACCCGGTGCAACCGCAATAACAATGATGCCAGAATGTTCTTTAACTCCCTGAATGATTGGACTAGACTGTCAACCCCAAGACTAGCGCAGAACAGGAGTTCAACAAACCTCTGTTTAATAAGTGAGTAGATGAATGAATGAAAATTGGAACTGTTCACTGAGTATCCTTAATTGAAAAATTCCAACCCGTTAATCTTAAAAACTTGCTCAAAGGATGTTACTATGTGAAATTAAATGGTTTTTTGTCTTGTCTTTTGGTCCAAATTTTAAAACAGATCAGAGCTTACGTGCACGCGCGCGCGCGCGAACACACACACACACACACACACACACACACACACACACCACACCCCCACACCCCCTTCCCAAGGTCAAAGTTCTGCGGCGTCACTAGCAGTGACCCGCATTACTACCCTAATTTAAATGTCAACACACCTTTTTAGAGCAGGATCCGTGCCCCACTTGCCCACAATACAAGTCCTGAAGCATGTTGTGTGTGCCCAAACGACTCAAGGATATCGCCAGTCTTCCTGGCCTTGGCACGACTGTCCCCAGTTTTTCTACTGCATTGCCTTACCAAGATCTTCCACAAATCCCGGTCCCCCACCACCTTCCAAAAAAAAAAAAAAACAGAAAACATAAAAACACACCCTACCTTGTTCTTTGCATTTTCTTTGGTTAGTTCCTGGAGAGCCGGTTGCTACTAGAAACCAGTACAGCCTTTGATGTTGTCAGTGCCTATTACATAGAAGATATACACCCAGAGGTAAAATGTTGCAACTATACTGTATCATCCTGAAATTGGGAAGACTCAACTTCTGCGTGTTACAAGAAGAATTAATGTATTTCAATCTAAATTCCTGTGTTGGGGGCCCTCCTTGGAAATTCAAGTCTCTAGCCTCTGCACCTTGAATGATAACCCGCCCGTGAGCAACCTTGGCATCTTGCTAAACTTGTAAAAGGAAGCTCTGCATTTAAAAAATGTAATCACTGGAGGTATCAAATTCCCAGTAACTTCCCTTCCACTAGTATGTTTTCTATAGAAATCAAGTTTTTAAAATTTCTGGGACTTGTATTCATAACTATATCCGCCTTTCATCCTGGTGCCTTAGAGTACTTTAGAATAATCATTAAGTCTGCTATATCCCAGGGGGCCATTTTATGAGTCTCTTAATATAGCCTGGTAAGTAAGAAATTACAGAGACCACATGACTAATGACTAGAATAGGAAACTGCCCAAGATAGCAAGGCCTCATCCCTTGGTCTCCCAGTTTTAACAACTGTATTACTGACTCATTCAAGAAAACAAAAGGCCACAAATATTACAAAAAAGTAAAAAATCTATATAATGCTAAATTCTAATTGTTTTGATTTATACTTCTAGCATGAATTGCAGAATCTTGAAAATATTACCTTAGTTTTGTTACCAGGTTGGTATGTTTTGTTTAAATGAAGGAAAGGCCTACCTTGGCTCTCACCTTTCCTTTTCTTAAAGAGGCAAAAAAAAAAAATGGCTTCAAAGCCCTGTAACCCTCACTGTAAGTACTCTGGGCTTCTAAAAGGAAAAAACCACATGTCTTTTTTCACCTTTGAATTTTATAGCAGCTGCCAGTAAATGCTGAAGTTCAAAACAAGTAACGAAAATTACTCTGGTAATAAAAGGGTTACTGCTATTACATGGCTGCAGATCCAGTTTTGGGAAAGCTACACATTGCCAGAAGCAGGTAACCAAATCAAACAACAAAGAAAAGCAGAAAAAACAGACAAGGGGTAGGAGAGAGGACTGCTCAAAAGAAAGACAGCCATTACAGTGTAAAGTACTTTCTAGAGGTACCCAAACCAGGAAAGGTCAGGGGCAAAATTCATGGTAAGTACCTGGAACCAAGCTTAACGAAATACCCAAATGTCACAGCTTGGTCATAAAAGGAATTAGCTTTGGGTGCTAGAAAGGAGTGGACTGTTTATAACTATAGAATGGCAAACCATTTAGGGTTCTAAAGGTCATCTTCCTGTTCACTAAGTGTATTCAACATTGAGAAGGAAGTCAGCACAAAGTTTGGAAGATGCGTATTAGCTACAGCTCTTGACACTCCAAAAAGCTAATTTCTGAATTCCTTATAAAACTGAGAATCACTAACAATCACACAGAAATAGTCCTTTGTTGCGAATCTTCAGATAACAGATGGGCAGGTACTACCTTCTAGATCCAGGAATAAGATCTCATATAACAGACTTCACAAAATGGGGCCCAAACCCAAATAACTTGGCTAGCCAACATTGGAAGTATAGGGAAAGAAGAAAGTTTGTGCATTCCTTTATTCACTCATTCTATTAGTCCCTAATATTTTCTGGGCACTTTGAAGTTTTCTCTATCCAACTCAAAAACCGTTAATTTTCTTGAATAGAGAAGTCTAAATGATATATAAAACCTCACTTAATCTAGCTACCCCCAAGGTTTGACTGTGAAAGCCAATTCCAAGAGGAAAACTATACACTCCCTAGTGGCTTAATGACAGGACACCTTCTGAGAAATGCCCTGTTAGGCACTTTTGTCACTTTGTGAACCTCAGGGAGTGCACTCATGCAGACTTAGATGGTATAGCCTACTACACACCATACTACATGGTACATAGCCTATCGCTCCTAGGTTACAAGCCTGTAGAGCATGTTACTGTACCGAATACTGTAGGCAATTGTCATGCATTTTGCTGTGACATTACAAGGGCTACAATGTCACTAGGTGATTTTTTACTTTCAGTATAACCCTGTGGGGCCACCATCTCATATGCAGTCTGTCATTAACCGAAATGTCCTTACGCATTGCCTGACCAGTTTTCTTAATCAACATGAGTAAAGGGAGATTCACTCTTTTTGAGACATAATTCACATACCATACAATAAACCATTTTTTAAATGTACAATTCAGTCGTTTTTAGTATATTTACAGAGTTATGCAGCCATCATCACAACCAATTTTAGAACATTTTTGGAAAATTAGAAAAGCAATAAAACTTACATTGTTTTAATACCAAAATAAATTTATCTTTTTCTACCTTCTGTGGACCTAATTTATACCTGAGTCTATAGGAGAGAAAAAACATAGAAACAAACCACCTTTGGTTTGATTCAGATTTTTCAA
>VMDR010030910.1:0-12191 GCA_007922815.1 Macrotus californicus
AGTGTGAGTTAGAAGTCTCCTTCTGTCTCTTGCTATGATCCTAGGAAAGTCATTGTTTTCTTCATTTTAGTTTTTTTTATTTGTGTATGTGGGTAACAGCAAATAACATGGGTGTGTTTTGAGGGTCAAACTGAGGTATAAAATGCCTTATAAATGAATTTATTCATATTAAGTGCTTGAAATATCTCCTTAAATTTTTCTAATTTGTTAAAAAATTCCAGACAATAATTCATCTTACATTTTAGAAGCTGCAGTCTGGTCACATGGATCAAATCAGGAGGATTTCTGAGTTACGTGGAAACTAAGTTAATAAACATTGCCATCGAACAATTGATAGCTAGAACTTCCTTATTTTAGGCATATTTTATTCCCGGTTTAAGTTTTACTGTCTTATTTATTCTTCATCACTCTTTTGGTCAACGTAAGCTGAGTATTTCTTGCATTCTTACTATCTTTCCAAAGTGTCTTATACACCCTTGCATATTCTGTAAAACTTTTAATGCAGAGCTTAACCTGGAGGATTACAAGAAATTGTTTGAACTAAATAAAAACATAAAAATACTCATAGAGTGGGTAGTTGCTGGGTTAGGGATCAGGTGTTTAAATTTTTATTATACTACTTTTCGTATTCAGCACAGGTATATATATTATACCTGTGATATTAGACATAGAATTTGAGAAGAAATACAGAAAATGAAGAGTTTACAGGGCCTGTGACTTGGTGGATCACAGCGGTATTTGGCATGTAGTTTATTTTTAAATCTCTCACTATTTTCTCCAAATAATTCATATAATTATTAACAAGAGTTGTATATTTTTGGTATTACTCCTTGTCTTGTCCACCTCCCTTTCACCAAAAGCTGTCTCAGAATGTTCATTCACACCACGAGAGCATTACCGTGGTAGGAGCCTAAAATGTATGCGAGTTACAGGGTCGTGAGAATGAAATGAAAATGTATGTCCTGTCCCTGGCCTGTCATAGGCCTTTGGTGAAAGTTTTTCCTCACTCTTAGCTCTGTGCTCCAGACATTTGAATTTTGATCCCCATCAAAGCCTTAAACCAGAGCAATTAAGCTTTTCTATTAACATCTCAGCGAATGGAGAGCTCTCTAAGCCTTTTTGAGCATGGGATTGAGAGGCTACGGGGAAGGGGCCAGTGACTTTGACAGCTGGTTTGGTGACAGCCACTAATATCTGCCAGTGGGGCCCTGTGAGGCTGAACCAGCAAGTGGAGAGAAATCCTTTCAGGTCTGCTGCTAAGAGGCTGTGTGGCCGTTAATATGTCAGTGACCTTTCCTGAGTTATTATTTCCTTACATGCAAAATAAGACAAGTGACAGGGTTTATGGAAGCAACAGCAATAATTAATTTAAAGTGCCTCACATAGTACCTAACACATACTCACTTCTTAATTAATAATAATTAATACTACTACTAATACTACTACTAATAATATGTTGCTCTTCTTTTTTCTCTTTCCTTATCAAGAAAATTATGAGCAAGTAGAAGACAATTAATTTAACAACCTGAAAATATTTAATTAAAAAAACCCAAGCACTTAAAGTACCTTTATTAGGGTTAGAGAGATTGAGCAAAAGAGAAAAAGGACTGATGGACAGGGACAACGGTGTGGTGACTGTGGGTGAGGAGGGTGGGTGGAGGTGGAAGGAGGTAAAAGGGGATAAATGGTAATGGAAAAAATACAATAAAGAAAAAGAATAAAGTACCTTTAAAAGGAATGAGAGATATTGACCAAAATAAAGAGAGGATGGTACAAATGTCTGTAGATTTTTATGCCTCTCCAGTTGTGGCTGGAAAATCAAATAATTGAGCAAGGGTCACCACCATAATGGAATTTCAAGGAGCAAGATAAAGTCATAAAAAGAAGGAGATATTTTTATATATTTGCCTGCTGGGTAGAGATGCAGTTTTTGCCTTTTAAACTGAAGACTAGATTAGAAAATGCAGTGAGTTCGTTCATTAACTCAATTATAAAGCTATTAATAGTATACCACTTAAAATTCTCACTTCTTTGTAGATATTCTACTAGACATACAGAGCACATTTTACTTTCACATGGTAATAGATCACCATTTCACATAAAGAGGTCACCAGTTGTCTGATTGTCCTGGGGTTCAACTCAGTGACACATTTCTGAAGTGACAATAACGGCACTGAGGCGGAAGGGGCCAAAGTTCCACAGAACATAATTCAGTAGCCTCTGGGGATATAAAAAGCAGATCATGCTGTCAATATAAATAGTAATCCTCAAATGACAAGAAGACTGTAGGTGACTTATTTTCTTTCCAAATTATTTCTAAATAATTGTCCCAAATTTTACTGATCACATTTTCTTATTTTAACTTTCTATTTTTAAATGAATTCAGTGACACTAACAGAGAATCCTTCAAGAGGATAATATTACATGAAATCCCAATTTAAAATGCAAAACATGATAACTTAAAAAATATCTGAAATAGAAGTACAGGGTGTGTGATTCTTTATGGTGCTGGATGAAGATGGAGGAAAGAATACAGTGGGCAGAATAATCCATGTAAAAGCATCCGAGTCCTAAGGCGCACTGACACTTCCCTAATGGACCACAGTGCACATAAAAATAATTAATCATGTGGAGAAGGCATTGCCAAGGTTAGAACTGAGGTCTCTGGTTTTTAATGGAAATGTTCGTGCGTGAACTAAAAGAACAACTTCCCTGGCTCAAGCATTAGGGCATCTGTCATACTTAACTCAGAATAGTTCAGGAGTTCAGTAAAATATCAGATAGAGTTCAGCACTTTTATTTCTCAGGGTATTAAAACTATATATAATAAGAAAAAAAGGGGGGTTGTGATGAACTACCCAACATGGTGGGTGGAACATCAAAGAGGTTAAACTTAGAATTTCTGAAATCTCAGGGAAAAAACTTTCCCTATTATAGCTGTTTCATTTTGTAGAATTATTGTGCTAGTTTACGTGTGCTTTTGAAGGCATTGAAGTAAATGATATGCAAATTCATAAGGAAAAACATAAGCTGAACTAGAAGGAAGAAGGCTTGAATATATTTCATTCCTTAATTCAATAAACCAAGTTAATGTCCTCATTTATTTTTGGCTCCTGGAGAAACTGTAGACAGGCAAAAGTAGTATCTTTGGGGGTTGGGGTTCACAACTGATGAGTAAATCATGCTGTTCTTTTCTCTGTGGGTGGGGGAGTGGGGAGGGTGGCTTCTCAGTGGGCAAGGGGCTCCCAAGGAGAAGAGGAGGGAGCGGATTCCTGGGAAGAGCACACTCGGTGCTTTGAGGGCCAAACGCATAAATTAAAAGACTGGATTTCCTTGGTCCATTAGAGTTGATGAACACACTATCATCACCCAATAATAAGATGAATTCTTTCAGTCCCTGGAAATACTAATTCCTGAGAGTAGTTCATACATTGGCTCTTCTTTGCAGAAGTGGCCAAAGTTGGGATGGAGGCGTTGGGTCCACGAAGGGCTGATGATGGTTTAGGGTCTCTGTTTGAGAGGCCAGGAGAGGAGTGTTATGTAAACACTTAGCTGTGGAGGTTGTGCTGTGCAGTGATTAAAAGGTCACTCAAATTTTTGAACCTATAGGATGGATTTCACTCTTCTGCCTCATTTTAATTTCATGAGCACCCTGTGGTTGGATGACAATGTTAAGACTTTGGGTTTTTCCTAGACAGGATGGGGTAGCTCTGTCCTCTGCCTCCTCCCCCTCCCTAACGGAAGAGGGGTGGAGAGGGATTTCCGGAGTGTATCTGGGACCACACTGAAGTCCTGAAGTCGTAAGTCTAGCTTCCCATGAAGCCGTTTTTGTCAAAATGGTTTGAACCTCTGCAGTTGAAACATTCTCCTTTTCTTTTCTTCTCTTGATTCTGCCTTTGGTGGTTTGAGATTACTGATGATTATCATGGGAAAGGAGAGTGTTTCTTCTCTGAATCAAATGCACACACAGAATACCACATGATTTGCAAATACTTTGATTTATTGCAATAGCAAGTCCCAAAGAGCAGCTATGGGGAAGGTGGGAGGGGGCGGATCAATCGTTTTCATCCAGTAAGCACCGTGTTCTAGGTGCTATGACTCACTGTATGACTTGATCCTTGGCTGGGTGGAAGATTACATATTAATATTTTGAGAGAGCTAGAGAGGTGTGGTTTGAGCGATCTGGGAAACTTGAGAACATTTGCCTGGACTTGAAAAGGCTGGCTCTTTGAAATACTTTGAGTTTTCCAAAGAATCAATTAGCTCAGAAAAAAAATGCAAATCAAAGAAAAACTTTCTCAGTCTTTTAAAATGTAAATTCATAGCTTAGTTTCCCAGCGATCTTTTAGGTGTCCCTATTCTCACTTCCTCTGTAAGTGCGATGATGTTACAGTTTTAAGTTTACCTACTATTTTTGGAGGACAGCTTTTGAAGAGAGAAACAAGAAACAATGATTTTAAATATACATGTACTAGAGAGCTTTGAGGGAGAAACTTAAGACACACAAAATACACAATTTATTGAAATTTTTATATAGATTTTGAGTTCAAATACTAAAGTCATACAGATACAGGATTCAAATATTGTCTCTTCCACTTAATAGTATTGTGACTTTGAACATGTTTATCTCTGAATCTTCACATCCTCACCTATAAATTGGGATGATAACGGAACCTATTTCTTAGTGTTGCTATGAGAAATAAATAATACACTTAAAATAGGGCTGGCATACTGCCAGGAACCTGAGACCATTTTACAATATATTGTTATAATTGTTATTATTATCATCATTTTTATTCCTCAGGTCTGTTTTATTTTCTTCTCTATTCTAGAATTTTCTATATTCAGTTAACCAAGGATTCAAGTGCATTGAATTGAACATAGAAATACCCTCTTGTCTGGTTTTTATCTGCAATATCTGCCATGCCCCACACTGTTTACTTCCACAGATTTCCGCTCTGTCACTTGCAAATCATTCAGATACAGGGAAAGCCCCTGGGACACTTTTCACGTACAGGTACTAATATTTCAGTTTGAATGGCTTGCTTGCTTTTTCTTGTTTCTTTCACATTCCTAATTTTTAAAGTTTTGTTCCTCTAATGCATCTTTTGATTAAGTTTGTTTTTTTTATCATAGCTGTATGGGATCTATAATGAATATTTAATTGCTTCACCCTTCTTTCATCTGAATTCTATAATTAAGCTTGTATATGTTTTCCTTTTCCCCAGTGTTCCCAAGCAACCATTTAACTCATAGCTACTTTCCATTTAAAAAATACCAATCTTCTATTTCCTCTTTTTTTTTTTCCCATGGAGTTCACCTGCACCAGAAGGCTCTTTGGCTGTAACATCCTGGAGGCAGTGAACTCCTTGCTGCTCCTGTCGGCACAGGGCCTGAGACCGGCAAGTCTGAGGCTCTGCTCCCTGCTTAAAATGGTCTGTTTTTGATCTGTGGAATCTATGGCTTTTTAATAACAATGTTATTTTTTAAATTATATTTTATTGACTATGCTATTACAATGATTCCAATTTTCCCCCATTTGCCACCCTCCCTGTCCCCCGGCACCCCCCACTCCCTCAGGCAATCCCCACACCATCGTTCATGGCTGTGGGTCATGTGTACAAGATTTTGGCCTGTTTGCTCTTCTTCCCCTTCCCTTTCTCCTGTGTCTGCTTTCTGTCTGGGCCACAAAGTAAAGCAGTGAAAGCCCTTTGCCTCTTGGCTGCAAACTGCTGGGCTGCCTAGGGGCCCACCCACCATGACAGAGGGGATTGCTAGCAACTTGTTCTGACACAGTGCTATGCCTTGTAATCCCTTCCCGTGCTGTCAGCATCCTCAGTACATTCTCTGCCTTCCTTGGGCACATAATTACTTCCCCTCATGTGGCAGAGCTTCCTGTAGGACAATCAGAGAGCCACAGTGTCCAGAGGCCAGCTGATGAAGAATGCCTGCCAGCATCTTCCTTCTATGAGGCTTATGCTGGAGAAAAGCTTTAGCATCAGCTTTCAAATACTTGGTTCAAATTCCGACTCAGCCATTTGTTCTCATGTGATGTTTGAGCGAGCAATGCTTGTGTGGCTGTACTTTCAGGGAGGGGTGTCTTTCTAAGCAAGAACATTGCTCCAGCTCCATTTCAAATTATTCCAGGACTAGGGAAACATTTATATTATCCTTGCTTCATGGACATAATAGCTGTTTGTTTGTTTGTTTTTTGAAATAGTATTTCACACATCTCAGAACTTTGTATTTTGGGAGAACTCCTTTGACTTTTCTCATGAATTTTTCTTCTGCTGAAAGTGGATATAATGTCATTTTTGCCAATCCCTCAGATAATTCTAACGTTAGCAGGCTATAAAATCAGAAAAATGCCTTTGCAACCACCATTAGCTGCTCATTTGTGTTGCTTTTGTGGCATACCCCTTTATTTTCATGTTGAAGTAAGAAACTTCATAAGGTCATGTAAGATATGGCTGGGATTTGACCTCAACCTGCTTATTTCACCTCACCCCACCATGGAGGGAAGTCTCCCACCTGTGGGCTTCGCTTGTGCCTCCCAGTCTTTCCTCACCTCATGCAGCTCCTGACGTGCACTATGGAGTGATAGCCCTGCTTTCTCA
Organism: Macrotus californicus; assembly: GCA_007922815.1. Classification (NCBI taxonomy): domain Eukaryota; kingdom Metazoa; phylum Chordata; class Mammalia; order Chiroptera; family Phyllostomidae; genus Macrotus; species Macrotus californicus. The sequence goes on from VMDR010030910.1 coordinate 6,618, forward strand.
GGGAACTTCCGCTAAGTCTTGCTGCATGCAGCTCAACAGTAGCCTTAGCAGAGAGCTAGGAACAAGAAGGCCACAGCTCACTCCAGTGTGGAAAATATCCTGAGTCAGGGATTCTTCTTTTACTTTGAGCCCTGCCCTTTCTAAAGAGCAAAATTACTTTTATTTGCATTTCAGCCTTTAAGTTAATTAATGGGAATTAATACATGTATAAGAACTTCAGAAATTTCCCAAAGGCTCATTATAAATTTAGTGTAAAAAGAGCAGTGGAGATATATGTATATATATATATATATTTTTTTTTTAAAGATAGGGCTTTCATTAAATTTTTAGGTTGTTAATAAAAACATTTTTATCAGGGCAAGTTTAGTGTGAGTGCTAGCATGAAGATATCAGTTTATGCACTTTAGCCATATTAATTGACTCCAATGTGAGGAACCATATCGTGTATGTGTGAGAGCAGGGGAGGGGGCGAGGGGAGAGGAGGCTGGTAGTGAGAAATATGAAAGGCTGCCGGAAAAGCACATATTTATAATTTCCTTTCATTAGGAAAAATGTTCCCCATGATCTCCGCATTTCAAACCTCCTCTGCTATCACAGGACGTAGCAGAGAGAAACAGCATTTGGTGTATATAAAAACAGAACTGAGTGTCTGCTTATTTGGGAATTTATATCTGTTTATTCATTTATGATCACCAGCCAGGTAGCCTGATCAATGATAATAGGAAAGCTTTATGAGGAGTGTTACAGGCGCCAATTCCACTGTTTCCACAGAGAATAAGTGCACAAAAGTAAATCTTGGTACAAACAGGAAAGTGACTTGACTTATGCTCTCTCTAACTGTCTTTAAATGTAGGCTTACACTGGCTGGGCCTTGGTGGACTTTCCCCCGACTTAGCATCACTACATTTAGAGTCAGAAGGCATCTTTGAGGCACCAAGCTCACGTTGCAGTTTTCATCCAGGTCTGGTGGGATATGCGTGTGAATCCCAGTAACAGTAGTTCGCCCCTTTGCTAGGGAGAGCATCCTTTTGTTAGACTAGAGAAGTCATAGATCTTTGTTAGAACACAGGTACCTTTGGGGTGAAGTTTCTCTTCTGTGGGTTTCGCTTATGCATCCCAGGCTTGTCACTCACAACAGCCCTGAAGTTATTGTCTTAGTTATGACATAGCACTTCCAAAGTATGCGAGCAACCCCTTGGCTCTCTCAGATAAGCATCTTCTTGGGTTATGCAGCTCCATTTCCCTTAATCATTCTCTATCATGTGCTTTAACTTTTGGAATTCTCAATATCCTGGTTGTCTCACCTCTGAAAATCCTAGAGACTGAAAACACATTTCCCAAAATATGCCACCCAGAAGTGGGTAGTCCCTGCCTCATGAGGTCAAAAGGATCACAGGGGGATACCATCACCTGCCTGTGTCCAGAGCCTGCCCCTCAACTGTTAGAGCTAAAAGTAAGACTGTGAATTCCTTTCAGGCAGGAACTGGCCCTAGTCACAGTAAGCAGAGTAGAACATAAATAAAGTTGTATGAGCTGTTGCTAAAAAAACAATAACCACACTTCACAAACCATTAGTAAGTCACTGCTTTCCCTTCCTGTTCACAGTTACATGATTCCTGGTGCCCTAGCAGATGTTCTATCTGCCCTTGTCAGTTCTTTCCAGATCCACCCTGATGTCAGTCAGACTGCCTTAGGTTACCCCAAGCGCTCTTTGTCTTCCAGAACTCTTGCTGCTCCACTTGGTTCTATATCAGATGCAGACCTGAAAAGGATGTTTTCTACTCTTCATGCAGGTTACTGTCAAGGGTATCAGATAGGATAGGTCCTTCCATGTACTTGGCAATGGTTGGTCTACCTTTCTCTTCACCCCAGTTCAGAATCTACTTAATTGCTCTACCGCAGTTATCACATCTGTATGGGAACCACAGCACCTTATTTGTCCTTCTAAAATTAAGAAAAAACCTTCAACATTTGGTCATTCCTTACATTCCAACACCTAGTCCTTAGGTATCCATTGAGCCTCTTTCAAATACCGTGTGTGACATGGGTTGCTGGGAGTACACGGAAGATCAAAAGGGACAAGGTCCCCGTTTTCAATGAGTTTACATTGTGAGGAACAAAGTAAACAAATAAAACATCACAATTGTTACTGGTGCTATGAAGGGAGTAATCAGGGTGATGAGATAGAGAGTTCTGGGTGGAACCTACTTTACACAGAGCAGACAGGGCCTGGAGGAGTGACAACAAAATGAGGAGCAGCAAGGAAGAGAATTTGGGAAGAATATTCTAAGCAGAAGGAGCAGCTAAAGCCCAGCAGCCAGATGAGATTAGTGAGTTCCAGAACAGACAAAAGGCCAGTGGGCCTGGAGGAGAGTGAGCCTTTTATGTTTTTTATATGAAATACAATCAGAAGCCATTGAGGAGTTCACACAGTGGAACTATATGGTCCAGTTTGCATTTTTGGATGGACCCTAGTTGAATGTATGATGAATGGATTGAAGAGAGAGGAAAGTGGGAGAGGAAATAGCTAGCAGTTATGGACCTTGATGACAAAATTTAAGTGAAGCAAGTAAGGGCTTGGACCAGTTGGTGTAGTGGAGACGGGACGATAGATTTAAGACTAAATGTGAGGGGTGGAGGGAAAGAGCAAATAAGCATGACTTTAGCAATTGGAGTAAGCAAGACTAGGAGAAGCTGTCATTTTGGACATGTTAATTTTGAAGTGAATCTGTGACAAGAACATAGGATACAAAGGAAACAAAAAGATTAGATCATTTTAATTTCCATAAATAATTTGAAATGTGCTGGAAAGGATAGGCAATTACTGCTTATCCCATGTCTTAGCCTTGAATGGTACTGAGTCAAAATCATGTCCATACTGAATGTTGACCTAATCAGACATGTAAAAGAAACTATATTGTGAGGATGAGGCATCAGGAAGAAAAGAAAGAGTGCTAGGTACTAATATTCCATGTGGGGAGTCAACAGATAATGCCCAGAACTGGAAAAGTTAAGAAGCAGCAACATAAGTATGTTATTTAGAAATGTGGAGGTAAATACTAGCAGAATCAGCTAAAAATATTAAAAGTGGATGGTTACTTCTGAACAAGGGGAATTGGGGATGGTGGGGGAAAAGGATAATGACAGCTGATTGTTAATAAAACTTGTAAACCTGGTGGCTCTTACAAGTATGTGCATATATAAGTTTAATAAAAATAAAAGGTCAAATGTTTAAGAAAGCCAACCATAAAGAGAGCCAGCCCTACCAGCATACCTACGTCCCAGGGCAAACCCAGAACTGGAGCAAAGCTAATGAGAAAGGCGCTGCTGTTGGAAATGCCCCCACAGATCTTACAGCCCATTTACTCCTGACAACAGTGCCCTAAAAGAGATATTTGTGTCACCCTGCTACAGATGAGATAACTGAGACTCAGTGAGATTAAGTGACTTGTTTGAGATCACGAGTCATTCACTTACTCACTTACTCAATATGTATTTATGGATCATCTCTTCTGCACTAGCCAGACTTCAAATTCTAGAGTCTGCATTCTTTCCCTGACACCAAATAGATCCCCAGAGCTAGAGAAACCCCATGATGTACTCTTTAAAAGAATATATTTTAAAGAGAATGAGAGGTTTTTAAAAATATATAATTCTGACTATGCAAGTGAGACTAATTTAAATGAGAAGGAAATGAGATTAAAGGTCAAAATACTCAAAATAGCTACAAAATTAACTCCCTCATGAGCTCAGAATTTTTAATATATCAAATAAGCCAGCAAGAGCTCATGACCAAGAAAAAAAATTGAATTTTGGCACAAACATATAAAGTTTGAGACAGAATGGTTGTGGGTCAATATAAGGTAAAATTTTGTAAATGTTCAAGGTCACCGAAAGAGGCTATAAGGCATGAGGAAAGGCAAGCTATGTGTCTGCTCTTCAAAGATGTCATGATAATAGATATCAAAGTAAGAGTCAAACTACACTTAAATTCAATTGTTTCTATTTTATTCATCAAGGAAAAATGGTTTCTAAACAAATAATAATAAAATAACTATTGCTTAGAGGTGACCAAAGACCAAAGCGTTAGAAGACTTAGTGAGTTAATGCTTGGAGAATTTATTAGAACTTAAATAGGTTCAATTCCCCAAAACCTGCTTGAACTGCATGTGAGGTTCTTTTGTATGTTTGACTATGGAGTTATCCATGACAACCAAATGATTCAACCCGGAGTCCTGGCACACAAGAATTAAAATAAAATAGTCAGCAAAACTGTAAAAGGCTGGTATATTACGGCTGAAGACATAGGAAGCATGGGTTGGCTAGAGCTTTGTCTGAGAGGAAACATGGCTTCCTAGAAAGATATGAATTACCTCAGCATCAGGCATCAGCCGCCACAACGTCCAACCCACTGGCAGCAGAGCTGGCACCTGTGGATGGCAGAGATCTCCATCACAGAGCCCTTAGTGTCCTCAAAGCACAGTTGTCCCTTTGGTTATCTGTTTTGATCAAAGATGATCAAAATGGGGTGCACCTTGGTAACCAGGAGAAGTTCCTGGTATACCAATGAAAGCTCCCTTTGGGAATTTGCAGAACTGTTTCAAATTTGAAGAGGTGGGGTACTTAAGAAATTGGTGGGAACAGAGCTGTGAACATTCTATTTTGTCACTATTGTTACAAGTCTTAGGTCAAATCCATTCTTCATGGTTTTTCAGAGATATTATTGCCCCTTCCTGTGAGCCTAGCATGCCAATGGCTGATCTGTGTTAACATGCCAGGTAATTTGGTACATTTTTACAGAGCATTCCTATGGGTTGTTTTGATTCAAAGGGATGAATTCTTTATGGTGGAAAGTTAGACCCTGAAAAGGTGTGCCTTAGGAGAGGACCATTGCCCTGTCCCTTTGATGTTCTCGGTTTTTTTTATAAGGTCTCTCTGGATCCCCCATCTCTTTTACTTTATTGACATCTCTGAATTACTTGCTGATTTGCAAAATGGTACATGCCAATTGAAGTCGGAGTTTATAGATACACTTGTAAGGTCTGGAGACCCATTCCCTTCACGCTATTTAAAGAGGTACAAAGAACACACTAACCAGATTGACTTCATGTTTTAGATGTTTAACAAATGTTATGAGCCAGAGTGTGTATCTCAAATGTATATTTATATAGTTGAGCGCCGTGGAATGTGTCTTTGGGGTACTATTGTAAACAGGCTGTCAAACCTAACTGGGTTATCTTAGGGGAAAAAAAACAACCCTTGTTGAACATGTCATTTACAAACCTCGTAAGAAATGTTTGCTAATCAAATCGATTGGGTGACTTTAAAACCATGGAGTACTGTGCTATCTATTCAGAAAGCCAAATCTTAGGCCTTTGTCTATTTAGCACTTGGAAAGCTATTTTTAAAATTAAAATTCAGTCAATTAATACATTGCCTCAGAATGTTTATAACTGTTACTATGTTTTCTTACTTCCTTTTTTAAAACTGATTTTTAATCAATTTATCAAATTAAATTGATTTTTAGTCATTATATAATGTTGAGACTAAAAATCAGACTTTTGGAACAAGGTA
>VMDR010030911.1:0-12226 GCA_007922815.1 Macrotus californicus
GGTAGAATAGTAGTCTCTCTAAGCCTGTTTGCTCCTATGTGTGATATATGACTACTTCATAAGGTTATTATAAGTATTAAATGAAATGCTCATAAGACACCTGTATATGTGCCTGGCAAATAGTAAATGCTCATGTTTCCTTTTTTCTCTCTCAATACTCTATTATTTATCTATTTAGATGATGTCAGTTCATACAGACTGTATTGTGTCCGTGCAGATTTTAAGTACATTGATGGAAATAACAATTAGAAATGGTGAGTATATAATGGTGATTAGCAGTGTGAATTATTGGTTGCTATGTACATGGTCTCTTTTGTATTGCTAAAAATTAATATATTTGGGAATATAGGATGAGAAATTATTTTTGTAATCTAAATTCTTTAATAATGAAATGAAACTCTAATCAAAAATGAGTATCTGCATTTTTCTAGTTGCATTGAGAAAAAGGGTATAAGATCTTGCAAGTGGCAGCCTTTACCTAATATTTACCAAGTCATGGCTTACTGTTCTGGGTAAGTAGAAATAGTTGCAAATTTATTTATTTAGTCAATTAATTTTAATTGGCTCTTGATGAGCAACAGTATTATACTGGTTTTACACTGAGGAGATTGAAAGTGTCCACTGCAAAATTATGACAGTTGCTTTTTCACTTTTGAAATCCCTTGTAGTGAAAAAAGCATTGTGATATAGCTGTCTTAGTTGTTTTGAGGATTGGAACAAATAGACACTGAAGATGGTAAAATCTTCCTGTGTTAACAGTAGTTGGTACTTTATGATTGTTATTTCCATTTTTTTCAAAATGTGTTTCTTCCTCCTGAGTTACACCCTTTTATCCATCACTTTCAGATATTTTGTTCATAAATGTCATTGCTTTCATATTTATTTGAAAATTTGTAATTCATTATAATTATTCTAAATAACTATATTGTTAACATACCAATACCAGCTGCCATTTCTATAAAATGATTATAATAAGCCGTGTTTCAGATGCAGACTGTGACCTTGCAGCTGTGGGTTTGTGAACTTGGAATTTGAAATAAAATATTTTCTTCTGCCCTGGCTGGTGTGGTTCAATGGGTTGAGTGCTGGCCTGTGAACCAAAAGGTTGCTGGTTTGATTCCCAATCAGGGCCCATGCCTGGGTTACAGGGCAGGTCCCTGGTTGGGGGCATGAGAGGCAGCCAATTGATGTTTCTCTCACACTTTGATATTTCTCTCTCTCTCTCTTTCTCTTTCCCTTCCCCTCTCTAACAATAATTAAATAAAATCCTTTTTAAAAAAATTTTTCTTCTATTAACTAGATACCTTCAGTGATTCACCAGTTTGGCCCTGGATCCCATCATTGTCTGATATAGCAGCTGTGTTTTTCAATATGGGAATTGATTTTAGATTTTTGTTTCCTCTGGAGAATCTTCAGCCTGACTTTAATGAAGACAATCTAGTGTAAGTTTTCTTTTCACAGTTAATGCCAAAAATATTCTTTTAAACAATTTTTATATAAGAACAGTTAATATTCATTTATTTGATAAGTTCAGTATCCATTCTTGATTTAATTTCTCCAAGTAGAAATGGACCTTGAATTAGAAACATTCTTAACATCTGTCTTAATCTAAAGCCATGATCATGTGTAACGGGAAAAAATAGAAACTTATTTTAATTAAAAAATGCAATGATAATATTTTAACTATTTTCTGTTTTGTTCTCCCTTTGTTCTAACCAAATTGATCTGCTTGCTGTTTCTCCACATTAGACATTGTTGCATTGGCTGTTCCTCATGCTGATTCCTCAGCCCCATTCTTTGTGTTTGCCTGCCAAAATATTACCTGTTTCACTATTGAAACATTATCTATCAGACCAAAGACAGTCCATTTATTGGGGACAGGTCATGACACATTAATAATAATCATCATAACTACTAACTGTATTGCTTACTATGTGCCAGGCATAGTTCTAAGGGCTTAATATATAGTATTTCATTTAATAGTCAATACAACTATTAGATAGTATTTTCATTCCCATTTTACTGGTGAGTCAGGTACAGAAAGGTGAGTCAGGAACAAAAAGCTATTAAGTAAATTGCCTGAGGTTCTTCTGCCAGAAAGGGACACAGGACTGACTACCAGGCAGACATTTAAAAAATAAAGTTCTTCACATATAGAAGTATCTCCATGATACACATTAAGTGAAAAGAAAGACATACACAGCAGAGTATATAGTATGCTACCATTTGTATTAAAGGTGTGTGGAGGAGGGGAATATTCATATTTATTTGTATATACATAAAACATGTGGAATGAAGGACTAAATCTAGTAGTGATTGTGGGAAGGGGAAATGAGTGGCTGAAGGTCTAGACTGGGAGGACAGTTCTTCACAGTACACTATGCCTTGATATCTCCTGACTTTTTAACCACAGGTAAGTATTATTTATTTAAGAAGTTAACTAAGAAAGGCCCTGACTGGGTGGCTCGGTTAATTAGAGCATCATCCTGATATGCCAAGGTTGCAGGTTCAATCCCTGGTCAGGGCATATACAAGAATCAACTGATGAATGCATAAATAAGTGGAATATGTCAATCAATCTCTCTCTCTCTCTCTCTCTCTCTCTCTCTCTCTCTCTCCCTCCCTCTCTCTCTCCCCCCCTCCCCCTCTCCCTCTCCTTCCCTCCCCACCCCTACCAAATCAATAAATTAAAAAAAAATTTTTTTTAAATAACTAAGTTTCCTGGCTGGTGTAGCTCAGTGGATTGAGTGCCAGCCTGCAAACCGAAAGAGTCACCGCTTCAGTACCCAGTAAGGGCACATGCCTGGATTGAGGGCCAAGTCCCTAGTAGGGGACACACAAGAGGCAACCAGAATTGATGTTTCTGTCCCTCTCTTACTCCTTCCCTTCCCCTCTCTCTCTAAAAATAAATAAATAAAATCTTTAAAAAAAAAAGAAAAGAAATTAAGCATGAAAATATTATCCATCTTTTGAAGGCCAAGTTCATGTGTCTCCTCTTTCATGAAGCCTCACATACCTCAACCAAAATTGAAGTGGTTAGAATTGTTTCTTCATATTCCTGTGGTGGTTTCTTTAGGCCACTAAAGAGGCCTTTAAATATTATGGGTTCTTTGTAGTCAGAGCCATCTTCTACATAGCTCTCTGACACCAAGAGCAATGAGGATACTTCCTTATAAGAAGTATTTGTTCAAGGAAAAACTGATGCATAGAGATGGAGATCAAAATAGTATTTACAAGAGTGAGAGATAGTGGGATGGCTTCCATTTGGCATGAAGGGACTTTGAGGGGTAATGAAAATATTCTGTTTCTTGATTCGTATGGTAGTTTCACTAGTATATATTTTTATCAAAACTTAAAATGGGTATATTCCTTTTATTGTATGTAAATTACACCTCAGCAAAATATACATTTTTTTGTTATAATAATAATATTGTACCTAATTTCATGTTTTTTTATTCACTTTTCAATAGTTCTGAAACACAAATGACATTGGGGGGAAGTGGAAGTGAGGATTCATCGTGTAAGCCAATTTTTTCAACTCTTCCTGAAACCAACATTTTAAATGTGGTTAAGGTAGGAAGAAACTCTTTTTTATGTCTTTAGCTCAGAGCTGGAACCATTTAGTTTTGTGGTTAATGGTTTTAAAACAAAATCACTAATGTTTTACTATGTGATTACCAGTCTCTGAAATTTCTTAGCAATAATCTTTGTTTTAAAGGTTATGTTTGACCCTGGCTGCTGTGGCTCAGTGGATTGAGTGCCGGCCTGCGAACCAAAGGGTTGTTGGTTTGATCCCAGTCAGGGCATGTGCCTGGGTTGCGGGCCAGGTCCCCAGTGGGGGGGTGCATGAGAGGCAACCACACATTGATGTTTCTCTCCCTTTCTTTCTCCCTTCCTTCCCCTCTCTCTAAAAATAAATAAAATCTTCAAAAAAATAAAAATAAAGATTATGTTTGCTGTTTTTATTTTTGTTTTAATATTAGGAGTGAAAGAGATCTTTAGATCAGAGTATATATTTTAAATAGTTGTAGGAATACTTTACAAAGGAGCTTTTTGAAACTAATATTTTTAAAACCATTAATTTTTTTGAATTAATATGTATGAAGAAAAAATATTACAGTACAGCTTAGTGACTAAGAATAACTGTTAAAACATTTAGATGCTCAATCAAATCAGTGATATTGAACTGTTAAGAAGAAAATTTTGAAGACTTCTGGCCAAGATGGAGGTGTAGACAGACACACTGTGCCTCCTCGCACAACCAAAAGAAGGACAACAACAAATTTAAAAACAAAAAACAACCAGAACTGACAGAAAATCAAACTGTATGGAAGTCTGACAACCAAGGAGTTAAAGAAGAAACATTTATCCAGGCCAGTAGGATGGGCAGAGACAAGCAGCCAAGCAGAGAGGACTCCTGGCAAGGCAGCGGCTGGCGGACATGGTGAGGCGGAGGATTGTGGACTGGGCAGTCCCACATTCAAGTGCAGATAAACTGGGAGGAACAACTGGGGAGCTAGACAGAACACGCAACCCAGAATTTCAATGCAGGGAAATAAAGTCTGAAACCTCTGACCTGTGGAGGTTGAGGTGGCAGCAGAAGAAACTCCCAGCCTCCTAGAGTCCTAGGATGTACATAAACCCACCCACCTGGGAATCAGCACCAGCAGGGCCCAATTTGCTTGTGGGTAGCAGAGGAAGAGACTGAAAACTGGCAGAGAGCAGAGCAAGCGACACTGTTCCCTTTTGGACCCTTTCCCCATATACAGCGTCACAACACAGCCACGTGGGTTGCCCCACCCTGGTAAACACCTAAGGCTCCGCCCCTTGCTACATAACAGGCGCTCTGAGATTTTAAAAAAAAAAATGGCCCAAGCGAAAGAACAGATCAAAGTTCCAAAAAAATACAACTAAGCGATGAAGAGATAGCCAACCTACCAGATGCACAGTTCAAAACACTGGCAATCAGGATGCTCACAGAATTGGTTGAATTTGGTTGCAAATGAGATGAACAAATGAAGGCTATGCTAAGTGAAATAAAGGAAAATGCACAAGGAACCAACAGTGATGGGAAGGAAAGCCGGGACTCAAACCAATGGTTTGGACCAGAAGGAAGAACAACATTCAACCAGAACACAATGAAGAAACAAGAATTAAAAAAAATGAGGAGAGGCTTAGGAACCTCCAGGACATCTTTAAACGTTCCAACATCCGAATCATAGGGGTGCCAGAAGGAAAGGAGGAAGAGCAAGAAATTGGAAACTTATCTGAATAATAATGAAGGAGAACTTCCCCAATCTGGCAAAGGAAATAGACTTCCAGGAAGTCCAGGAAGCTCAGAGAGTCCCAAAGAAGTTGGACCCAAGGAGGAACACACCAAGGCACATTGCAATTACATTAGCCAAGATTAAAGATAAGGAGAGAATCTTAAAAGCAAGAGAAAAGGAGAGAGTTACCTACAAAGGAGTGCCCATAAAACTATCAGCTGATTTCTCAAAAGAAACCTTGCAAGCAAGAAGGGGCTGGAAAGAAGTATTCAAAGTCATGGAAGGCAAGGACCTACATCCAAGAATACTCTCTCCAGCAGAACTATCATTTAGAATGGAAGGGCAGATAAAGTGCTTCTCAAATAAGGTCAAGTTAAAGGAGTTCATCATCACCAAGCCCTTGTTACATGAAATGTTAAAGGGACTTATCCAAGAAAAAGACGATAAAAAATATAACAGTAAAATGACAACAAACTCAGAGTTATTATTAACAGCCACACCTAAAACAAAAACACTAAACAAACAACTAGAACAAGAACAGAACCACAGAAATGGAGATCACATGGAGGGTTATCAGCTGGGGAGTGGGAGGGGTAGAGAGGGAAAAGGTACAGAGAATAAGTAGCATAAATGGTAGGTAGAAAATAGGGGGAGGTTAAGAATAGTATAGGAAATGTAGAAGCCAAAAAACTTAACATGTATGACCCATAGACATGAACTAAAGGGAGGGAATGTGGGTGGGAGGGGGTATGCAGAGCAGAAGGGAATAAAGAGGGGGGAATGGGACAATTGTAATAGCATAATCAATAAAGTATATTTTTAAAAATCTTGAAAACAGGAAGGACATACTTAACTATGAGTATTTATTGCTTTTATCTAGATAACTGGTGTTTTCTACATGATTATTCTTTGCATTTTTTATTTAACAGATTTTATTTTAAACTCTTCAAATAAAATATATCTCAAGTTGCTTTGTCTCTGCATTTGTGTCAAAGTTTCTAGGCTTATGTACATCTATACATCCAGAAGGTTACCAGGATCGTGAAATAGTGTTGCTGATTTTAATGTTGTTTAAAATGAGTTTGGAAAAACAGTTGAAGCAGATTCCTCTAGTGGACTTTCAAAGCCTCCTGATAAACCTGATGAAAAACATCAGAGATTGGAACACAAAGGTAACATTACTTAAAACTTTAGTGTTGGTTTTCTTATATAACATTACAGTTTGACTTTCATAGTACATGCAGAACAGTTTCTAAGCTCTATTAGGATCTTCAGCAGATGAAAAATAAACTAAGGAAGGGAGTGTATTTGCTGGAAATGTATTATTTAAATTCATTAAGATTGAATCTCTAAAACTACCACCATTTATTCCAACAACAAAAAAGTGTATTTATTGGGGAGTTACTGTGGGCAAAACATTAATGTAGAGGATAGAGATACATCTGGGAAAAAGACAAAGCCCTTGACCTCATGGCAGTTTTACCCTAGTCAGAGGGTTATATAATAAAGTAAATGTAGATTATAATATGTCAAGTATAATAGGACTAGAAATAAAAAATAAAACAGGACGTGGGTAAAGAGAGTAGCAAAGCAAGAGATGCTCTAGTTCAGATGAGGGTCTACGGCCATACCACCCTGAACGCGCTGATCTCATCAGATAAGGCAGTCAAGGAAGGCCTTTCTAAAGTGACCTTTGAACAGAGACCTAAAAGAAAAGATCGAGCCAGTCACACATGCAACAAGAATTTGAGTTGAACTTCTACAACCATATCGAGGCTAAACAAGTACAATTTTAGATTTTTTAAAGTTATATTTTTCAACATTTTTGGTAAAAAAATTTCAAATAAGTGCAAAAATAGAGGAGAGACTAATGCACCCCTAACTACCTATCACTCAGCTTCATAATTATCAGGACATAATCTTATCTGTTACCCTCATCCCATACTTCTTTCCCCTACTCAGAGATTTTGAAGCAATTCTGTTAGACTTAAATTACTGGAATAGCTGAAGATCCTTAAAATGCAAGAAATCTCAGGTCCAGGAAGATATATGGTCTTGTGCAACTCTCATTATACACCTTTGGAAACTGCTATTTGTATTTAAAGTCACTTTATTCTTTTAAGAAGGAATATTAATATTTAAGTATATATAGATAAGATGTAGCACAAAACATGAAAGCCAAGTGAAATTCTGCTAAATGTACCTATTCAGTCTGTTCTAGAGTTTAAGATAAAATTGAGTCTGTATACTGTATGTGTATGTTTTAATAGGTACTAGAATCCATGGTGTTTCTAAAAATAAGTGTTCCTTTCATAAGAATGCTCTCATTATGGCAAGATCTTTGTGGATGACCTGTTGGATGTTTGATTCCACTCACCTGTCTGAAAAATCTTCTCGTTTTTTGTTTTCAGGTGCCTGAACTCTGTCTGGCCATAAATGAACTCTCCAGTCATCCCCACAACCTTCTGTGGTTGGTACAGCTAGTCCCTAACTGGACATCACGTGGAAGGTATTGAAAAGTGAGAATTAAACATTAAGAAAAATGTAGTGTTTACAATAATAAAGTGCTTTTGGGCCCTTTATTTCCTTTCATCATTCCTTGAATGTTAGATCAGTCTTTTATTTCATATTCAGCTGTGGGAAAAGGCATTGACAGCCTGATTCTGATACTTAACTCAGATCATTTTATACTATTCTTGATTTTTAATTTTATCTTATCTAGTAGCTTAATCTAGATGGCACGTGCCATAAAAATGAATATATTAGTTTTTTTTTGTTGCTGTGTTTTGGGGTTTTTTTGTATAAAAGAAACTACAGCAATAAAATACATTTTCTATCAATAAATCAGTATGATCAAAGATAAATGCTTTCTATAATTTACCTGAACCTCAGGGCAACTCTTTACATGAAAATTTTACTATTCTAGTATAGGAAATGGAGAAGCCAAAAAACTTATATGTACGACCCATGGACATGAACTAAGTGGGAGGGACACTGGTGGGAGGGGGGCTGCAGGACGGAGGGGAATAAAGGGGAGGGAAAAAAATGGGGCAACTATAATGTAACCAATAAAATAGATTTTTTTTAAAATAAAAAGGAAATTTACTATTTTATTGAACCTCATATATTTTTGTACAGCCTTCTCTTAAAACATTAGCTATATTTTCAACTAGCAGGAGTAGAACTCCTTTTGACTCATTCATCTGCTTCTCAAGCAGTGTTGATTAAAATACATTCTAAAATTTTAATTCCAGGCAACTGAGACAGTGCCTCAGCCTAGTGATTATTTCAAAGCTTTTGGATGAGAAACATGAAGATATCCCTAACGCCAGTAATCTGCAGGTATAAATAACATTTTTAGTTTCTTTTAATAAGTGGAAGAGGGTGTAAGGTTAGGGAAAATTGATGGATTCTGAGTCAGAAGTCCTAAGGTTAGATCATGACTCTCAGACATAATACTATTCATGTAATCTTTAGAATGATACTTAACCAATGATATTCAGTTACTTCATCTGTGAAACAGAGATGGTATCACACATCCTCTACCATCTCCATAGGATTGGTGTGGACATTTAGATGAATTAATGTACAAAAACTGGGGAAATCATAATATGCTAAATGTGACATCATTTATTAAATTAGTTCACATTATCAAGGTTTGCGATTTTATCACAAGATAAGAGCACCTGGTCAGTGTGGGTCAGTTGGTTAGGCATCATCCTGCAAAGTTGAAGATCATCAGTTTGATTCCTGGTCTGGGTACATGCCCAGGTTGTGGGTTTGTTCCCTAGTCAGGGCATGAGGCAACTGATCAAAGTTTCTCTCCCACACTCCCTCCCTTCTCTCTCCAGAATCAATAAAAGAAAAAAATTTTAAAAGATTAGAAATTACAAAACTATTGTACATTAATTACATCTTTTACTTGTTTTAATAATAAATAGTCTTTAAATTGTATAGCCTAAAACGCAGTTGCCCTTCAGTACTTGTCTGGTAGTAAATATATCAGGTATATATATGAGTATGTATAAACATGTGCTATGCAAGTGCCACTCCAAGAAGTCCTGAAGCCTTTTTCAAACATCAATAACACTAATGGGACTACTTATAGTTGTATTTGGAAACTCAACATAGAACCTGATCTACATGTAGTATTCTTGTTTGAATTGGGGTTTAATACAAGATACTCAACTAGGGATTAAAAAAAAAAATTAGAGACTCTTCTCTTGAAAACAACCTAGTGATTGAAACAAAGTAAATCAACCGTTGTGGTACAGTGTAGTAAGAGCAGTGATAAAAGTGTGTACAAGGTGCTGTGGGACAGAGATTGAAAGAGACAGCTGGTTTCTGCATTAGTGGAGTTGGGATAGATTTGATGCCAGATAAATGGGGACCCACTCCTGAGTCACCAGGGTCATTATCAAATAGCTCTCAATCCTTTCAGTGATATTTACTGTCATCAAAAGAAAAGTCTTTTTAGAATTCAATGACTTCTACTCACAGGGAGATTTAATTTTGCTGACTTTCAAATAATTTCACAGAAAAAGCGCTCTCTTTGACCTCCATTATAATGCCATTTGGTCTCGTCCCTAAGCTTTTATCCTCAATTACAAGTACTAAATGTTTAAAATCCCTTTTGAGCAATTGAGGACTTTGAAATAAAGAAGAAATGGGTATCACTGGCCTATAAGGAAAGCTACAAAGGGACAAAATTAGAGAAGACAAAATGAACAGAGAACACACTGAAGAAAAGTAGCATAAAAAGAGCAACTGTATTGCTTAGTATTATTCAATGTCTTTCTTTTTGTGTAGATATCAGTCTTATATCGTTATCTTGTGCAAATGAAGCCTTCTGATCTGTTGAAGAAAATGGTCTTGAAGAAAAGAGCTGAACAACCAAATGGCACCATTGATGACAGTCTTCATTTGGAACTCGAAAAGCAGGTACCCAAAGCTAGTTCATCTCAAAAGAGTGTATAAGAGCATAACTGATGCCACCTTTCTGACCATAGGCTATTATAGCAATAGGCATTTAGAGACTATTATAAACTTAATGTTTTTTTAATCACTATCATAAAATTCTTCAGTAAACTTGAGAGTCGAGAATTGAGGTAAAAAGATGGTTGTTGGTAATTTAATACTGGGAGTATATTTTTGTAGCTCTTTACTTGGGCAGTCATGAGGTAAAAGGAGTGCCCTTGAGTTAGAAATCCGAAAGCCTAGCTTAAATGCATGGCTTTTTTCCTACTTACTAACTTGGTTAACTTTAGCAAACCCTTAATCCTTCCCGGGCAGCTTTCCTAGTATGCACTAGGATAATGTCTGTGCTAGTTCATTTCATGGGTGTTCCATTTTATTTGTTTCTCAATAGGCATATTACCTGACCTACATTCTTCTTCATTTAGTTGGTGAAGTTAGTTGTTCTCATTCTTTTTCTTCTGGACAACGGGTAAGTAGTTTTTAGTGGATTTTATTTTTAGTAAGTGTCACTATTGATGGAATGAATGAATATTCTTTTTTAATTTTATTAAATTTATTGGGTGACATTAGTTAATAAGTTTATATCATAGAAGTTTTAAGTGTATAGTTCTATAATACATCATCTGCAAATTGCATTGTGTGTTCACCACCCAAGGTCAAGTCTCCTCCTGTCACCGTGTATTTGACCCCCTTTACCTCCTCCTACCTCCCTCCACCTTCCTTCCCCTCTGGGAGCCACCATACTGTTGTCTGTGTCTGTATGAGTTTTTTGTTTTGTTTATTTGTTGCTTTTTGTTTTATATCTCACATGAATGAAATCATACAGTTCTTGTCTTTTTCTGTCTGATTTATTTCACTTAGCATATACTCTCAAGATCTATCTGTATTGTCACAAATGGCAGTATTTCATCTTTTCTTTTGGCCAAGTAGTATTTCATTGTATATATGTACCACATCAAGAACACTTAGGTTGTCCCCATGTCTTGGTCACTGTGAATAATGCTTCAATGAATGTAGGGCTGTATATATCTTTACAAATAAATGTTCTCAGATTTTTGGGTAAATACCCAAAAGGGGGATTGCTTGGTCATATGGTAGCTCTATTTTGACTTTTTGAGGAACCTTTGTACTGTTTCCAACAGTGGCTGAACTAATTTATGAACTTTCTTTTTTTTTTTTAATATTTTACTTATCTATTTTTAGAGAGAGAGGAAGGGAGGGAGAAAGAGGGGAGTGAAACATCGTTGTGTGGTTGCCTCTCACACACCCCCTACTAGGGACACGGCCTGCAACCCAGGCATGTGCCCTGAGTTGGATTAGAACCGGCAACGCTCTGGTTTGCAGGCCCATGTTCAATCCACTGAGCTACACCAGCCAGGGCTGAACATTCTTTATATAGGGGAAAATGTAATAAAAGTTAACTTTGAATTTGCTATACAGCAGCAATTTTCAACCTTTTTCATCTCATGGCACACATAAACTAATTACTAAAATTCTGTGGCACACCAAAAAATATATTTTTTGCCAATCTGCCAAAAAAAGAAATGTACAATTTTGAATCATTCACACAGGACAGCTATTGTTGTGTTGGCTGTTGTCAGTATTTTATTTGACAGTCTAAGGGAACAGAGGTCAGTGCCCCTGACTCAATAGTCAGGTATTGCATGTTGTAAAAATTCTTGCGGCGTACCAATTGAAATCACTGCTTTAAGATATTAACCCTTCTGTCTAAAAACTGTATTATTTTAAAACCTTTATTGATGAACATTATATTTTTGTGATTACCCACAGTACTAACATGAATATCCTTATTCATATATCTCTATCAATCTTTGTAAACATTTCTATAGGGTAAATTCCTAGAAGTAGAATCACCAGATCAAAGGTTATAAAATTTATAAATTTTAATTATTGTTTCTCTCTCACATCAGTGTTTGTCTTTCTTTCTCTTGCTCCTTCCCCACCCCACCCCCCACACCCCC
>VMDR010030912.1:0-12218 GCA_007922815.1 Macrotus californicus
TTTTTTTTTTTTTCCTGGACCAAGAATGGGAAGGAGGCAAGAGATCTTGCCATTTAGTTTCTTTGGAAATGGAGCTTCTTTATTTACAGTTGGGGGATTAATATAAGTCTTGAAACAATTGTTTATTTGGAGAGTCATATTAAATTATTGTGAAGGGTTAGACAAAGAATAATAGGATTATGCTGATGATTTAGCATGTGATGTGGGATGGGAGGTTATGGCTGAGAGTGAGTCTGAACTGGTAGGTGTAGATCTGCCATTTATGTACTTTTTATTTCCCTTTTCTTCAATTCCTCTAGATGGAGAAGTTTGTGTTTTGGCTATTTAGGTAGGAAAGGTTGGACTTGCTGCTTTCTATTCTAATTGGCTCTGCAGCCAGGCAGCAGTAAGAAGTCATTTTCAAGTTCTCACCTATGTGAGCCCTGTTCTCCCCAATTTTTCAGCCAAGCTTATCTCTCTATTAAAGGATCATTTCAGAAAAAGTTGGATAATTTTGCCTTTGAGCTGATGTTCATAAGAGATCAATTTTACTGGCACCTGGATTGTGATGATAAAAAAAAGTAGCTTTTATATTCCCAGGGCTCTATAGTTCCCATTGTGGTAATGAGCACTCTCTTACTTAATCTTCATAGTCATCACTTGAAGAGTTTGGGTAACTTATCTAAGACCTCACAGGATTGGGCAAGGGGTCAGGACTTAACTCCAAGGTCCTGACTGCTGACCTTGTATCCTTTCCTTCCATCCTGCCAGTCTTCCAAAGCTACTTGACTCAGTAATACTTCAGGACATTAAAGGATTTTGTCCTATCTCAACTAAATGCCTAACAATGAATGATGCTCTTTTTCAAGTAGCTTTCTCTGGGGGTGCTATTTTTTTTTTTTATCAAAAGGATTTAACATACAATTATGCTGCTTTGAAATTAGAAACATTAGGAAGATATCATTGCTGATTCAGATACATTTTTATAATCTTATTGCAGAGGCAGGGTGGGGGGTAGAAAGAAGACTAGACTTTGAATCAAGAGTCTTATGCCAGCACCAGTACTCAATGTGTGTGACTTTAAGCACTTTTCTCCACCTCCCCAAGCCTAGAAGATGGAACTAATAATGACCTCCCTGGGTTTTAGTAAGGACTATTTGCAATAATAATAATTTTAGTGATAGTAACAACAATGAAATTGCTAAACCATTACTAAGCACGTGCTAGGCACCAAGCTAATCACATCACGTGTATTAACTCATTTTGTCTTCACAACAAAGCTATGAGGTTGACACTATTGTTTTCAGTTAGGGAATTTGAAACATAGGGAAAGCTCTGTAAATCACCTAAGTGACATAATTAGTGGAGAAGTCAAGGTGTGAAATAAAACACAGAACATGAAGCTTGGCATGTGCTAGTTAATCTGTGTCTATATAAGGTAATGCTTCTGCATTATGTAATAAATGTGCAAAATGCCAAAATTCACCAATAATGATGTTCTTGAATTACTCAAATGAAGAGTAGACTTTGAAAAATCTGCCAGTTTCACTGATATGTCCCTGGAGCAAGGGACATAAAGAATAAACAAATGGGACTATATCAGATTAAAAAGCTTCTGTACAGCTAAAGTAAACATCAGCAAAATGAAAAGGGAACCAACCATATGGGAAAATGTATTTGCCAATGATACCTCGGACAGGGTTTGATCTCCAAAATATACAAAGAACTCACATGACTATACACCAGTAAGATATACAATCCAATTAAAAAATGGGCAAAGGACGTGAACAGACACTTCTCCAGGGAGGACATACAGAAGGCCCAGAGACATATGAAAGGATGCTCAGCATCACTAACCATCGGAGAGATACAAATTAAAACCACAATGATATACCACCTGACACCAGTCAGAATGGCATCATAAACAAATTAACAAACAACAAGTCTTGGAGAGGATTCAGAGAAAAGGGAACCCAATACACTGTTGGTGGGAATGCAGACTGGTGCAGCCACTGTGGAAAACAGTATGGAATTTCCTCAGAAAACTAAAAATGGAACTGCCTTTTGACCCAGCAATTCCACTGCTGGGATTATACCCTAAGAATCCTGAAACACCAATTCAAAAGAACCTATGTACCCCAATGTTCATAGCAGCATTATTTATAATAGTCAAGTGCTGGAAACGGCCTAAGTGCCCATCAGTAAATGAGTGGATCAAAAAACTGTGCTACATTTACACAATACTGCACAGCAGAAAGAAAGAAGGAGATCCTACCCTTAGCGACAGCATGGTTGGAACTGGAGAGCATTATGCTAAATGAACTAAGCCAGGCAGTGAAAGACAAATACCATACGATCACATCTATAAGTGGAACCTAATCAACAAAACAAACGAGCAAAATAGAACCAGAGACATGGAAATAAAGAACAAACTGACAGTGACCAGAGGGGAGGGGCGAGAGGAATAACAGGGGAAAGAAAGGGAAGGGTCAAGTCAAGAAACATGTATAAAGGACCCATGGACAAAGACAACAGTGTGGGGAAGATTGAATGTGTGAGGGGGTTGGGTAGGGCAGGGGAGAGTAATGGGGGGGAAAATAGGAACAACTGTAATTGGCCAATGATAAAATAAATAAATAAAAAGTTTTTAAAAGAAAAAAAGAGAAAAATCTGCCAGTTTCCCAGAAGTGAAACTGTTTTTGATGTTTCACGTTCTGTTTGAGTTCATGGTTTCCTCCTGCGGAGTCCTTGACTAATAAAAAAAGTACTTGTGATTTTCTACTTTCCAAACTGTCAATTTGTGACATGTAAATCTTTCCTGACCTGGACCTTTTTAAACAAGCAGTATAGTTGAGTAGATGCCATTTCTGATATAGCTGATACTAAAATAGGGCTGATTTAAAGGTAGAAAAGGGTATTTTTTCGGTAACGCAAGAAGAAAAGGAGTATTTTTGTTTGGGTTATTACTTGAACTTGGAACATCAGTAGTAGCAGCCTCGTAGACATTGTGGCAATCAGGTGTGGGGGTGTTGGGAAGACCTTCTTTCCCTATTTCTCACTCTGACTTTGCATGGTTTTCAAATCTTTGGGTCACACAGGACTACCTCCATTGTATTGGGATGGTGGACAGAAAATGCATTTAATATTGAGGGCACCTGCTAAGGGAGTTACCAGTGTAATCAAAAGATTTTTAGAAATCTCTTTTTGTAGTTGAAGGTGGCTGTGCCATTGTTTGTCTGATAAAGACCAGATTTTTCTTTCTGTGCCTTTATTTCATTTCTGTGAAATAGAGGTTGGGGTATTTCCTATCCCTTTAGCAATCAAAGCCTGTAAGTTGATATACCACAGTTTGCTGTGTATAATGCACACCCACATTTTTTAGTATGCTATACATGAGGTTATTTTACCCATTATTATACCCATGGTATGTAATTGAGTATAATATACCTGGGTATGTAATCCATATATAAAATTTGGACAAAAAAGTGTCCATTATACACAGTAAAAAAATGGTACATCAGCGGTTCATGTATGTGATTAAATCTAGGAGGAAGTGGTAAGAAGTGTGTTCTGGGTGTCTGTAATCTGCCCGGTCACAAAAATGTCATGGCCACATGAAGGTAGAGGAAAGGGATAAGTGAAATCCCTGACGATTCTGATTGTGATTTCTAAAATGAATGTGGGGAGGCAGGCCCGCTTTGCTCTTCTTCCTGTGTTGGCAGCAGGAAGGCAGGCTTTCTGCCTTTTGCCTTAGGGCCGTGGTGACCACACCCACTTTTCTGACATGCTCTGGTGGTGACCGTTATCAACTCTCCCCGATCACAAAAGCTCTTCATCCATTTAGCATTTTAACCCAGTGTTTAAAACATTCTTGAGTTCACGTGTATGTGGAAGTACTCACAGTGCCTGTTCGCTGAGTCAGTTGCAGTGGAGAGAAAATATAAACTGGATATTTACAACACAGAGAGGCTGTGTGGGTGATTGGAGAGACAAGGCTTAGCATTTTGCTGTATTCTTTTTATTCATTTGCTCAACAAATGGTTATTGAGCATCTTATGTACCTGTGACTAATGTAGGGACTTACATAAAGCAGTGAATCTGTATGTCCATTTTATGTAATTTTTTTTTATCCTCACCCAAGGACATTT
Source organism: Macrotus californicus (assembly GCA_007922815.1). Lineage (NCBI taxonomy): Eukaryota > Metazoa > Chordata > Mammalia > Chiroptera > Phyllostomidae > Macrotus > Macrotus californicus. Next base: position 4,128 of record VMDR010030912.1, read on the forward strand.
TTGTTTTCATTTCTTTTAGAGAGAGAGGAGGGGAGACAGAAAGGGAGAGAAACATCGATATGAGAGAGAAGCACTGATTGGTTGCCTCCTGTACACGCCCAGACATGGGATTGGTGCCCCGATATGGGAATCATACACATCCGGACTAGGGGGTCACATGTGCCCATGCCTGGCCCAGGGTTTGAACCCACAACCTGGGTATGGGTGCCCTGACTGGGAATCAAACCCACAACCATTCAGCTATGGGGAACACTCCAACCAACTGAGCCACACTGGCCAGGGCTGTATGTCTGTTTAGTAAACAATCTCTTATAAGGCCATAGTTAACTATGGTCAAAATTGAAATGCTCAAAGAATATGAAAATGAAAGGATATAAAAGGACAGCAATGTCAGCTTCTCCCATGGTTCTCTAAGTTAGGAACCAAATTGCTTAACAGAATGTGATTTTAGGGCATTTGTACTTGCTGGAAAAAGCCCAGGTGGCAGCCACTTAACTCCAGTTTAATAGATCTGAGTATCTGCACATAGCGGAGCCTTTCCATCTGGCTCTTCATGGGGTTTCCTCCAAAAAGACCGTAATTTTGGGTTGGGGTGAGGAATAGAGCTTGAAATCTAGATTAGTGACTTGAAATACAACCTTCAGAACAATATTTCTGAATAGTGAGAAAACTGGGAGCTTCCAGAGAAAGACAACAATCAGATGGAAACATCTGAGTGGTTGTAGCCACTGGGTGGGTACGAGAGCCTTATTATGTTTTGTGTGATTAGACAGGTGGGATTTACTGAAGAGAAACATGAGTAAACTTACCTAGTAGCCAAAAAGATTTTGGTCCCAAGTATGCCAACTACTCATGCACTTAGATTAGGGCTCTTTGTACACCAGCCTCCTCAGCACAGGAAAAAGAGCCAGGACATGCTGGAGTTGGCATTTGGACCCACAACTGGGTTGACGTCTTGTGCTCTGCCTACTTCTCACTGCCTTTCTCTGAATTCTTACTAGGTGAGCACAAGGGCCACTTAGGAATATTTATAAACCTGATTAAGATGGTCTTCATTCCCCTGACCAGTGTGGCTCAGTTGGTTGGGCATCGTCCCACAAAGCGAAGGGTCAGCGGTTTGATTTCTGGTTGGGGCGCATGCCTGGGTTACAGATTCAGCCCCCTGGTTAGGGCCCATAGGAGGGATGATTGATCATTGTTTCTTTTCCTCTCTTTCTCCCTCCTTTCCCCTTTCTCTAAAAATAAATAAATAAAGCCTAAAAAAAAGATTATTGAGGAAAATCAACCAAGAAATATTAGCTAAGCTTGCTAAAGGCATGTAGTTATGGAGTAAAACTCTGCATTTATTTCCTGGTCTTTATTCTGCATTCTTGCAGAAGTAGGGAACCATCCACAAGACCATCCTCACTTCTGACACCAACTGTAAGTTCAAGGGTCTCTAAGACCATACTCATGTTTCATATTTGTCTAGAAGGTCCCACAGAACTCACTGAAAGTTGTCATACTCACAGTTACAGTTTATTACAGACAAAGACTACAGATTAAAATCAGCCTAGTGAAGAGCTTCATGGGACAGCATCCAGGAAAGTTCCAAATGCAGAGCCTCCGGCTGCCCTCTCCCAGTGGGGTCACAGACAGTGTTGACTCTCAGCTATGATGTGTGGCAGTGTGTAGAGAGCATTGCCAACCAGAGAAGCTTATCTGAGCCTGAAGATTCACACTTTTTGTTGGGACTTGGTCTCATGGTCATGGTTGACTGCCCACAGTAACCTCAAGTCTGCAGCCCCTCCGGATATTGAGCTGGTACCACATGACCCAAAGCCCCCATCCTGAATCACATTGTTAGACTGTCCTGCATGCCCCAAGACCCCAGGTAAACAAAGACACTTTCATTAGGCAGGACATTCCAAGGACTTAGAGTTTGCCTCCTAGGAGCTGAGGGCAAAGAGCAGATCTCTTTTTGGGCAAGGTTAAATTCCTTACTACACAGTCTTAGGAGCAGGAGGTCCCTGAGAATAGTGGTGATGTTGAGAACAATAATTGTGGTGTAACATAAGAAAAGAAAAAAGAGATGCCATTGTAGGAAGAGCCACATGCATCTCGCCTTTGGAAGGCTTTTCTTCCAGTAATTAATGATTTTTGTTTTTTTAGGGATGAGATGGAGGAGGGTACAAGCTTTAAAGGGCAGTGGACCTTTAAAAGGTTGGCATTTCTAAATGATTGATGGTGATTATTTTGGCCTTTTTTCCTCCATTAAATTCAAAAGGAATAATCATGTTTTAAAAGCTCCACATTCTGTTGTTGTGTTTAGGCTTATCTAGACAGAAGAAACAATATGAGTTAAGGGCAATTTCACAAATGACTTTTGAGTTTCTACATTTTTTAGCAAACAGAGACACAATCAAAACCAAATTTCAAACAGTTTGCAAATAGATTTCTTTCATTTAGGTAAGATTGGGGCATTTGTAGCAAATGCTATTGTCCCTCATTGATAATGGGATACTTGATGTGGGAGATTATAATCTTGCTGAATTAGCTCCACTGATTATTTACATTGGTTGGATTACTTATGTGGATTTTATTTTATGTTGTCTGAATTGCAAGTATATGGATTTTGAGAAACCTATTAGTAAATGAAGAATTAAATCCTAGTAAGGTTGAATATGGTGAGGGCAAAGGATCTGTTGTTTTGCATACAAATAAAGGCTAGAACTTGGGTATAAAATAAATTAGCCTAAGAGCAGTGGTCTGAATCTCTAAAATAGATTATGGGGACTGCTTTCAGCAGCAGAACGAATTAATCTTCAAAGGTGGATAGTCAAGAAAATAAATGGACAAAATAGTGTCAGTGGTTTTAAGTCAAAGGAAATGGGATGGGGGTGGAGGGAGGGTGGATCATCCAGGATGCAGTTAAGACCTGCAGGAATTTTTGTTGGCAGAAGTGATTATACCAACAGCTGGCACAAACCCTGACCAATAACAGATTCATAAGCCTCTTTGCAGATCATGAAAAATAGGATCAGTTCTGGTGTGCCCTGTCAGCAAATGAACCTCTCCCACAGTAAACAACACTACCCACCCCCCTCCCCTAACAGTAGAGAAATTAAATGTCTCAGTGGAGAGTGATGATGGTGCTTACGGTGCCGAATGCCTGTGACTTCAGGGAGCAAATCCCAGCATCAGGCTAGGCTGGGAACCACCCCCAAGCTGTGTTCATCAGTGCTGATTTATTGCCTACCCCTTTGGCCTCCTGCGTGTACTGAATGTTCAGGCTGCTGAAAGTTTACAGTGTGGTTTTTAAATGGTTAGCTGGTTCTTCAGGTGAGGACAGTTTGCCATTTGGAACCGCTTTCAGGGTTGCTGTCATGTTTTAACTCTTCCATTGTCCTCACTTATCTAAACTTTCTTGGATGTAGAAATTCTTCTTGCAGAGCATGCTGACTAGAGTTAACATTGTGTTGTATATGTGAAAGTTGCTAAAGAGGAGATCTGAAAAGTTCTCACCACAGAAAAAATATTGTAACTATACGACGATGAACGTTAACTAGAATTTTTGTGGTGATTATGTCAATATATACATGTATCGAATCATGTTGTATGCATGTTTGTGAAAGTAATATAATGTTACATGTCAATTATGTTTCAAATTAAAAAAATTCTTCTCTTCTACCACCTGATCACAACTTGCCACATTCTCAAGTCATCTGCTCAATGTGAGGCTTTTTGGAAGAAGTGTCCAGTAGTTACATAAAATGTGCAAGCTGGGGGCTGTGTGGAAAAGGTGAAGGGACTGAGAAGTGCAATTATTGACTAGGTTTTCTGAGCTGTTACTTTACATCTCTCTGACTCTTCTGTAAAGGCCCATTTGTACTTCTCCTTTTATTTTATTTTATTTTATTTTCTTAGATGCAAACTTCAAAATACTGGTAATGAGGATGCTCACAGAAATGGTTGAATGTGGTTGCAAAATAGAGGAAAAAGTGAAGGCTATGAAAAGTGAAATAAAGGAAAATGTATAGGGAACCAACAGTGATGGGAAGGAAACCAGGACTCGAATAAATGGTTTGGACCAGAAGGAAGAAAGAAACATTCAACCAGAACAGAATGAAGAAAGAAGAATTCAAAAAAATGAGGAGAGGCTTAGGAACTCCCAGGACAACTTTAAACATTCCAACATCTGAATCATAGGAGTGCCAGAAGGAGAAAGGAAGACCAAGAAATTGAAAACTTATTTGAAAAAATAATGAAGGGAATATCCCTAATCTGGCAAAGGAAATAGACTTCCAGGAAGTCCAGGAAGACCAGAGAGTCCCAAAGAAATTGGACCCAAGGAAGCATGCACCAAGAAAGCACATCATTACATTATCCAAGATTAAAAACAAGGAGAGAATCTTAAAAACAGCAAGAGAAAAGGAGACAGTTACCTACAAAGGAGTTCCCATAAGACTATCAGCTGATTTCTCAAAACTTGCAGGCAAGAAAGGGATGGAAAGAGGTATTTGAAGTCATGAAAGGCAAGGACCTATGTCCAAGATTACTCTATCCAGCCAAGCTATCATTTAGAATGGAAGGGCAGATAAAGTGCTTCCCAGAAAAGGTCAAGTTCAAGGAGTTCATCATTACCAAGCCCTTATTATATGAAATGTTAAAGGGACTTATCTAAGAAAAAAAAGTAGATCAAAAATACAAACAGTAAAATGACAACAAACTCACAACTATCAACAACCGAATCTAAAAAAAAACAAAAACAAACTAAGCAAACATCTAGAACAGATTCACAGAAATAAAGATCACATGGAGGGTTATCAGCAGGGAAGTGGAGGGGCAGAATGAGGAAAAGAAGCATAAATTGTAGGTACAAAATAGACAGGGGGAGGTTACGAATAGTATGGGAAATGGAGAAGGCAAAGAACTTATATGTATGACCCATGGACATGAACTAAGCAGGAGAATGCTGGCAGGAGAGGAGTACAGGGCAGAGGGGAATAAAGGGGAGAGAAAAATGGGACAACTGTAATAGCATAATCAATAAAATATATTTAAAAAAGAGAGAAGTACAAATGGGCAGTTACAGAAGAGTCAGGGGGATGTAAAGTAACAGCACAGGAAACCTATTCACTAATATTGTGATAACTATGTGTGGCGCCAGGTGGGTACTGGAAATATCATGGGTACCACTTTGTAAAGTATATGATTTTCTAACCATTGTGCTGCACACCTGAAATAATACAAAATGGTATTGGGGTGGGAGGACTGCAAGCTGACTTGATTTGCTGTCATCCAGCAAGGAGACTTAGACCAGGAACAGATGGTCCCTGTGAATATGTATTTTTAAGGAAATGGCCGGTGCGTGGATTGGGGTGACAAAGAGGAGACAGGACCCAAAGAAGCTGCTGACCCATGTGAATCTCAGCCTGCAGAATCCTCACCTGCTCTTTTTCTTTACTCCACCCTATATTCTGTGGAAGGAGTGGATAATTTTTTTTTTTTTTTGAAAAGCAGCTTGAGCATCCAGAGTTCTGTTATGCACACTTTACGGGAGCCGGTGTGACCTGTAAATATGATTACTTTTGTTGGTGACACCGGTCACTGAGCAGTGGTTCCCACATTCCTTTCAAAAGTTCTTTTGTCAGAAAATATTTCCAAAGGGCTACCACATCATGTCCATTTATTTTAGCTTTTTATGTGACTTGAAAGCTGAAGGAACGGCACAAATGCAGTTCATGCACAAAGCAGTGATTCACAATGACTCTGTGGTTTCTGCTTTTCCTGTGTTCTGATGGGGCCAGGTTCACTTGAGCATTGCAATAGCCTCAACGAGGGTAACAGCTGAATCACTTGGAGTGACTAGGGAAGGTTCCCAGACGCCTGGCTCTGGCGATAATTACAAAATGCATGTCCATCTGCCGCTCTGGCACAGACATGGCGGGAGGGAGTGGGTGGAAGCTGAAAGCCACAGGGCCCAGGAGGGATGGAGGGATGAGAGCTCAGGGCAGAGCATGGCCACTGCCGTGTGTGTCACACCCTCTGACAGTGCCACATGGCTGAGACCGCAGAAGAGGAAGGACCTTCTGTTTCCCTGGTGGCTGCCAGGTCTCTTCAAAGACTGGCTTTGGCTTCCTTATTTCTTAGAAATCTCTCATAAGTCAGGTGGCTGCATGTTATATAAAGTCAGGTTTCCAAGGTCACTGGAAATGTGTGTTCGCTTTTCAGTTGCTTCTTTGATCACATATACACACACACACATGCACACACATGCACAAGCATCCTAGGCTCTGCTCTTCCCCAAATGCTCCTCCTCTTCCCCACCTTCCCCAGGTCAGCTAGTTTTTCGGGGCTGAAAGGAAAACCTCTAGAACCTGTCTCCATGGTAGCTGGGGCCAGTCGGTCATTTGTACAATTCTACCCCCACCCCAATTGACACGCAATGGCCTCTTTCTTGCCAATTTAATAGCTTTGTCTGTCTTTGATTTACTCAACCCTTATCAGCTCTTGACTTCATTGGGCACCTCTTCCTTCTCGAAACAATAGAACATCTAGCCAACACTTCCTTTGGCTTCTTAATAGCACACTCTCTTGGGTTTTCCCCATCTCTCTCTCTCTCTCTTTTTTCTGCCTTGGCTGGCTCAAACTCCTCTGCTAGACCTCACTTGTTAGACAGCCTCTGGCCTTGGTCTTCAGCCTTCTTTTCCTTTCTATTTATGCTTTCCTCCAACGTTTTGCATCTAGTCCTGTGATGCAAAGAATTATGGTCTGCTCTATCCAATAGAATTTTCTGAGACAATGGAATGTTCTGTGTCTGCAGAGTCCCTTATGGTAGCCAGTAGTCATTTGTGGCTATTGAGTACTTGAAATGTGACTAGTATGACTAAGGAACCAAATTTTTAATTGTATTTATTTTAATTAATCTAAATTTAAATAGACACTTGTGGTTAAGGCCTACTGTTTTGAATAGCCCTGATCTAGATCATTGTTTATAAACTACGGATGATGAGCCATTAGCTGGTTATGGCCTGTGTTGTTGTTTTTTCCCCCCATAGAAACTGGAAAATATCAAGAGGTATTACATATAGTAAGAGTTATCTTTTTTTCCACAAAACTTGGGGAATTATATTGGTCTTATATTTCTGTCTTCTAGGTTGCTATAACTATGTGTGGTCACATGTAAAATTTTAGTCTTGTTTGTTTGTTTTTAGCTGAAAGCCACTGATCTTGGTGCTGGGGAGTCCATAGGTATGCAAGCAGCCATGAGCCAAAACCCAAAGTCATATTTACCTGTCCCTTGATATCTCCCCTCAGATGTCTAGCAGGCATCTCATCTGCGAACCTGTTTTCCCTGCAGTTACCCCCTGTCTCACCAAATGCCACCACTTTTCTCCTAATGTTCCTCTGATGAAGGTCCTTAATTCCCTTCTTTCCTCTCCCCAACCTCCACTGCACCCTACTCTCACACTCAGCCCACCAGCAAGGCCTACTGCCTCTGCCTTTGGAATGGATCCTAAATCCACCCACTGATTTCCATTTCAGTTTCCACCCACTGAACACCAAGCCACTGGCATCCCTGGCTGAGACCACTGCAACAGCTCTAGCCCGACCTCTCTTTTACCCTTGTCTCCACAAAACCCATTCTTCACATAGCAGCCAAAGGGATTGTTTGAAAACCCAAACCAGATGGTGTTCTTCTCCTTGAAAGCCACTGGTGGCTTTCCATTGCACCAGGAATGACCTCTCATCATCTGTGTCCACTGAGGCCCTGGCAGTCTGGCCCCAGCATCTCTACTATGGCTCCCACCACACTCACCTAGGCTTTCCTTTGCCAGGAACGCCCACTTTCTCACTCATGTCTCTTCAAGGCCTCTGCACGTGTGCCATGACCTCAGCCCCCAGATCTTCTTCAAACTGGCTTCATTTTATCGATTCAGGTCATAACTCAGATGTCCCTTCTTTGAAGGGGCAACCCTTCTCTGACCATATGAGGGTCCCTAACCCAAGTCTGAGTGATCTGTTTTGGAAGTAAATGAGATGTGTTGCTGTTACTTATATAGAGTGTTCTTAAGTAATAAGAACCAAGAGCCATTAACCAGTATTTTT
>VMDR010030913.1:0-12214 GCA_007922815.1 Macrotus californicus
AAATAAGAAGCATAAATGGTAGGTACAAAATAGGAAGTTAAGAATAGTATAGGAAATGGAAAAGCCAAAGAACTTCTATGTATGACCCATGGACATGAACTAAGGTGGGGGGAATGCTGGCGGGAGAGCGGGTGCAGGCAGAGGGGAATAAAGGGAAGGAAAAAAATGGGACAACTGTAATAGCATAATCAATAAAATAGATTTAAAAAATACAATTCTAGAAAATGTAATCTATTCTATGACATAAAGCAGGTTGGTGGTATAGTGGAGTGAATGGTGGCCTCCAAAAAGCTACGTTCACATCCCAATTCCTAGAAACTGAATGTTTGTTTTAGTTGGAAAAATGGTCTTTGCACATATAATTAAGGATCTTGAGGTGAGATCACTGTGGATTGTCTAAGTGCGCCTCCAATCTAATGTCAGGTGTCTTGTATGTGTAAGACGGGCGATTTGAGACAGACAGAGGAGGCAGCAGCCCAGAGAAGAGCAGGCACCACGAGCACTGGGGCAGAGATCAGACTAATTGGCCAGGAGTCAAAGGCGCCAAAGACGCCAGAAGCTGGAGGAAGCGAAGAATGGATTCTCCCCTGGAGCCTCTAAAGAGAATGTGGCCCTACTGACACCCGGATATCAGATTTCCGGCCTCTGGAACTGTGAGCAAGTACCGTTCTGTTGTTTTAAGTCACTCATTTGTGGTCACTGTTCAGCAGCGTCAGGACACTGCTATGGAGGTTCCCTGGAAATGGGACAGTAGTGGAGAGGGAAAAGGAGGGAAGGAGAGGTTTCAAAGGGGTAAGAGTAAACTCTCAAGATTTATATTCTCATTATCGTGATTGTGGTGACGTTTTATGGTATACGCCTACATCAAAAATGCCAAAACTTATAAAGTTGTATACTTAAAAATGTGTAGTTTAAGTTCATTACACATTAACAAAGCGGTTAAAAAGAACATATTAACGGGTCTAAGGCAAGACTGCATTTGCAATGTTCCAGCCTTTTCCAAGTAGTCCATGTAACATTGAAACATGTTGCATTTTTAGGAAACTGATCATAAGATGAAATCCCACCATAGGAAGAACAGCTGAATAACCTCAGAATATTGAAACTGGGGGAATTGATATGCCAAGACATGAAATATTGCCATGTGCAAGAAAAAAACATTCTCAGCTGACATGAATCTGTTGGAACTGAGACCAAGGACATCAGTTACAGTGAGATAGATTTTGGTTCAGAAAACTTTCTGAAGTCAGTGCTGACCCCAGATAAAACAGCTGTGCGAGGAGCTGGTTTATGGGTGACTGTCATCAGGTATTACAGGATGGATGCCTGTCTTTGACCCCTTCCTCTGCTGCGTCTGTTCTTCTTGATCTCATTTTCTCCAATTCCTGCTTTCTCCCCCTCCTGTGTTTTGCTAGAACATACAGCTGAAGTGCTGGGATGACTTTTTTTAAATTTTGCATGCCAGATGCACACTTTTGGCTGAGGATAAAATTCTAGTCAAAAATTGGAGGTGTTGCTCTTTTGCTTCTGGCTTCCGGTAATGTTAACGAGAAGGCTGGTGCTCTTATGATTTTAGACTCTTCTCTTTATCCTTCATGTTATGAAATTTCACAATGTGCTCTGGTTTGGGCCTTTACATTTCCTCCGTGTGCAGGGTATCCATGGCCTTTTCAACTGGATTCACGTCATTCAGTTCTGGGAAGTTTTCTTGTGTATATATTCCTATTTCTAAGTAACACCTTCCCTTCCACTGGTTTTCTCTTCTTGGAACCCCCATCAGCTGTGTGTTGGACATCCTGGATTGCTCCTGTAAGTTTCACATTTCTCTCCAATTGTCCATCTTTTGTCCTTTTGGTCTACTTGCTGAGAATTTTTTTTTTTTTAGGCTTTATTGATATAATTGACAAATAAAAACTGTGTATATTTTTAGGTGTGAGAGCTCTCTTCTTTACTTATCTTTTAGAACTTCTATTGAGTTTTAATTTGAATTACCATATCTTTCATTTCCAAGACCTGTTCTTGTTCTCTAGGCAGCCCAGTATTAAAATAGCATTTTGTTCATGTTTCATAAAAGCAAGATCATATCATTTGATTTTTCTGGTTATTTCCCTCATTTCCCAAATTATCTGCTTCCTCAAATTTCCATTTTTCCTGATTGTTTGATCATTTTATTCATGTTGGAAACTTTCCTCAAATGTCTGCTGATCCTTGGCTACTACAGTGAGATGTCTGTGGAGCAGAGGGTGTTGGTGGGAGGAGGGACCCGTGGAGTTTGCTGTTGGGAGGGTGATTGGTTGGTTATGTTGGAGGGAGTTTTGCCTTTGCTTTAGGTAATCAACAGGGTTGTCAGCTAAGATTTTTTTGTTGCTGGACCCCCAAAATATATCTGCAGCACTTTTTTCTGGCGCTGTTCTCCCCAAAAGGGTCTTTAATCTCTAGCTGCCAATATTTTGGGAATGGGATAAGGGGAGGGGCTGGAAGCTCTTACCTTGAAGTATATTCAGTTTATCAATTTATTTGTGTTCCTAAATTGGGAGCCTCTGGTTTGATCTCTCCAAAGTCTTTCGTAGGGTTAGTTATCTGGCTGCATTATTCATGGCCTCCCATGAAGACTTTGAATCAATCCCCTTGTTTTCAGCTCATTGACCCCTTTTGCTTCCCATGATGTCTTTCTGGGGTTTGGAAAGATCAACAGCCTTGCCCTTGTCAACATCCATTTCCAGGAATTTAGCTTTCATCTAAGCCTGTGAGGATAGGGATAATATTTGCCACATCAGAGTCTAATGCACCATCCAACCCCAGAGGAGTTTTCAACAGATGTTTATTGAATGAATAAAGGTCTAGCTAAGTGATTTCAAGTGGGCACTAAACCTTCTGAGCAATAATTTCTTCAAAGCCCATATACACGGTCAGAACATTTTCATTTTGTCACTTCGAGTCTTGGACTTCTTGACATACAATTCCTAGTGGCCAGAAGGAACGTACCTTTAAAACTTTATCCCCCCAAAAAGAGATACAAATTTGTGGCAATTGCTACAAAGACTCATTTCCCTGGCCAAATATTAATAAGGTATAGCTAAAACAAAATAAAACAAAAGCGAAAAACATAAAAAGCCTCTAGCTCTTGTCAGGTGGAGAAGCTGTAGCTTCTGGAAGTAGCTACTGTCCTTCCTCACCCACTGGGTCCTGCTACTGGAGACAAGTGAGAGGGCAGGGACAGGACAAGGTGAAGCAGTGTCCCGGCAGAGGCAGCGTTTCTCTCCTGTCGAAGGGGTCAGTCCAACAATATGGGGAGGTTTCATACTAGTAAATGTTCAGTTTCTCATAAGAATTTAAAAACTCATTAAATTTACTCCTTTATCTAAGAAATTCCCGAAGATAAGGATTTAAAGAAAAAAATCAATGTCTCTTAAAACACATGGCAATAACTCCACTAAAATATGATTTTCTGATTTCTCTCCATTCATAAAACAGACAAAGGCATCATTATTCTCTAATTTTATTAATTTTTAATCTCCCCAACACATGAACTATAACTCACTTTGAGATTTTTTTCAGTGCATTTCACAGCAAAAATGAACAAGGGAATCATTAAAATGGTTGTACATAAACCAATTATGTTCTTGTCATTTACAATTTGTTGAAAAAATTGTTTTGGTGTTTCCATCCTATTAACCTTTCAATAAAACACACTTTATTCAGAGCACAAAGCTTAAATTTCCTACGGCGACATAACAGACACAGCCACCCACAATGGCTGATAAGAACAGGTGTATATGACGCACACTGATTGGAAGACCACATCAGAAGGAACAGAATAAGGCACCACTCTTGGAAAATTAAGGTAGCTTGCAGTAACAGGTATTGAGCACCATAAGTAGGTGCTCAATAAATACTTGAATGAATGATGACAGCCGTAATTAGCACTATTCTTTTAGTTGACAGAAACTCTTTAACCTCAATAAAATACTTAAGAAAAGATTTGTACCTGAATACAATTTCCTGATATCTTTTGATTTCATACTCTTTCTTCAGCCATTTGAGTTTCCTTGAAAAGAAAATATAGTAAAACCATACTGTACATGTTCTCAGTCCCGTACATAACTTCTGAATTACTGACAAATATGAAGAGTTGTTCTGAATTTTGAGTGAACACAGGTAAGATAAAGCATACTTATCCAGAGGCATAAAACATAATACTGGGTATTAACCTACAAGTGGAAAAAAGTAAGAAAAAAGTAACAGTTTTATTTTTTTTAATATTTGCTATGTTCTTTAATGCCTCAGTTCTTGAGAAAGGCGAAAACCTCATATTTACATGAACATATTTAAAAAACTGTCTCTCAAGTATAATATTTAATAAAACTAGGTATTGAAAAATGCTCTGAAATTTTTCAAGTCAATGTTGTTTTCAAGTATATTAAAATGCTCAGAAGAAAAAGTTCTCCATGGTTATAATTTGAATGAATTTATAAATATACTTTTTAAAAGAGAGTTCCAACAGAGGTGGATAATGGATGAGATCCTCACAGGCACACAGTGTCTTTGAAGGAACAGAATGCCTTGTTAGTACAACTTGGTTGATTTTTTTAACACTGATTTCAGGCACAATGGCTGAGTCCACTTCTGGGTTGTCTTTCTCCTCCTCTTGGTTTTTTATGAGCAATGACTACTTAAAGTTACTGACAGAAAGCAAAGCACAGACTCTGAAAGAGACTTCACTTTTCACTATAAAGAGATCAAAGCCATTAAGTTTTTCACTGTTGTGTTCATCTGTGGCCCCCACGCAAAAATAGGGGGTTCAAACTTAGCTTAGGAGCAGGAACTGGATAAAAGAGAACCATCTACCAGGTCAGGCGAGAGGGTTTCGGATGATATTGCTCACACCACGTGGACAGCCAGGTGGTGAGAGGGCCACGGTGCTTCTTCAACACTTGGGTCTCGCCGCAGTGCTGTGGTGCCCTAACAGGTACATTCATGTTCAGCTAGTTTCAGTCTGCAATCAGGACGCAGGTCACTCAGTGCAAGGACTCCGTGGTGGGAGACGCAGGGTAAACAGAGAGGGATTTCATTTGGTTGAGTCTTAGACAGTATGTGTCACTCTGCTGGCTGTGATGCTGGAAGTATTTTCCAAAGGGGTTTGTGATAAACCCAGCCATCTCCCTGAAACAAGCAGAGGAGTAAATTAAAGAACCATTCCTCTAATGTTATCAGAATCAATAACCAAAACTAAAAGCAACACCCTCATTGAAATGAAATGGAATTCTATTCTCACATTTAAAAACAAAGAGTTTCTGTGAGGGCAAAATCTCTGTGCTTAACAAGGACATGAAACTATGCCTGTGGTTTGGCTCAGCTTCGGTGAGAAGTTCTGGTCCAGGAGGGTCTAGTTTGTGCCTCATGAGCACTTTGTTTTGCAGACTCATTTGCTGCAATTCTGCCAATTTTGCAGAGATGCTGCACATCAGGGCAGCAAATGGGGCACAAAGAAATGGTCATAAGGTCTTGCCTGTTCTCTCCACCTCACTTGCATCTCTAGCACCCAAGCGTTTTCTAGTTTTTTCCTGACTCTACCCCATTAGTTTTCTCTTGTTCCTGTGAACAGAGGATACCATAAGGAGATAAAGGGAGAGTGAGAGACTAAACTAAAGACAGGAGAAGGCCAAGGGAGCAAAAAGGCCCAGCAGCAAAAGCATAATACTGGGGTGGGAGTGGGGCACAGTTGGGGCCACAGTAGCCATCATTAGCCCTTTTGGTACGAGCGCTCTTTCCGCCTCGACACTCCCGCTGTACGAGGTGCCGCACCGAAAACGCACACATAGCACATGGTCAGTCCTCCTTTGTGTGAAGACTCTCCTAACCTTATATAAGATCTATGCTTAATAAAACAATGCTTTTTTCCAAGTGTTGTTTGTAACTTTAATATTAAGAGATAGTTATATAAAATTCTATCAATTATATAAGTAAAATTTATAAAAATTATATACAGATGGATGCCGGATATATACGGCGCTCGTCCACACAGGTCATCAGATGGACGCCGGATACATCTGGCACCCGTACCGAAAGGGTTAGAGTTCAGTGTTTACTGTTTATGGCACTAGGAGAAGTCAGCAGGCTTTGAACCTCTACCCTTAATCCCAGCATCTCCTTCCCTGTATTTATATTTAAAAAATATTTTTATATATTTATCCTCTTTGTTCCAAAAATGATTTAAGACCACGAATTATTTGGCTGATAGTGACATGGACTCTCTCCCTGAACAAACTGTAGTCAGACCCCTTTGAGACCCTCTTGAGTAGGCCTCATCTTGGCCTGCTGAGCCCAGCTTTAGCAAAAAAATCCTGGTAAACCAGTTTATCAAGAATCACTTCATCCTTAATAGCCATTCAAACTCCTCTTCTCCCATCTTAATTATCCAGTCAAGTGCCTCTCTTCCTTCCCCCCACCCCGATACCTAACCAAGTTATTCTTAGTAATTTTCCATCCACCTCCTCACCCTGCCCACTGGCGATAAACTCCCACTATGTAAAAATCACATTCAGATTACTTTTTCAAGATACCATCCTGATGGACCAATATTAAAATTCAATGGGTATCCTTAGACTTGGCTATAGACTAGAAAACTTTTCTTGATATCAGATCTGGTTCATTATTCACCTTTTTGAGACTACCAGAAAGTACTAAATAAAACAAAATCTTTAAATTTAGAAAAGACTTCAGAAATCATTTAGTCCAACTACAAAAACAGTGCATTAAACTCTTCTACATGGGTCACTATGGTAAACTCAAAATGCACTGCCTAGGTGTTTGGGCTCAGCTCAAGTCTGCTCTTAGAACTGCTTAAAAAAAGCACTATGTAATAAGCCTATATATATTAGAAGGTTATAATGAATGGCTCCTATTTTCTGTTTTTCAGGCTAAATACCCCCCCTTCATTATCGTTTCCTTGAATGTTGCAAAGATTCTAGTCACTTCCTCTGTGTAGCCAATTAAGTGGGAATGACTTCCTTCAAATGTTGTCTCTGGCTCTCTGACGATTGAACCTGTAACCTTTCGCTGTATGGGACAATGTTCCAAACCAACTGAGTCACCTGACCAGAGTTAACTATTTTATTTCGACAAACTGTGAAAAGTTCATAAAACTGCTTATGGTTAAACTGGACTATTTTTACAAATGGAGATGTATGAGTGATAACAATTCAGGAAAGCCTACTAAGCGCAAGTTCTCACTAAGTAGGCAATGAATTTTGGTCTGAAGACAGGTAGAACATACTTCTTTAATAAAATACTTGGTTTTCCAGGGTGTGCCTGTTTCAATACGATGCCTTTCTTCAGTCCTCTGGCGTTCTTCCAGGGCACGTTTATGCTCTGTGGCCTTATCAATTTCAGACTCTCTCAGAGAGTCTGTGACATTTTTCCACAATCGCCTGAAATCAGAAAGTCACACATTTTATAGACATTCTTCAAGATAACATTAAATAGAACTGATATCCTCAAAATTAACAGTAAATTTAAAAAATTACATGTCCTAAAATCACATCTATAATTTCATGCCTATGAGTTACAAGAACACTGATATGTTGCTGACATTAATATCCAAAATGCTGATGAATCTACTCCTTTTTCAATTAAAAATAATTTGTATTTTAAGTTATAGAATAAAGATCTTTATTTTTAAGAAACTTATGAAATACCAAACAAAGTGAGAAAAAGAATTTAAGCTGAAATATAAGACAGATCACTTCTGCTTCTGGACATGATGATGTCATGGGCACCACACTTACCCTCCTACCTTTAATCAACTAGGAAAACAGACAAAATAGAACGAAACAACCAATATTACTCCGATGTTGAGCAAAAGGCAGCACAGGACGGTAATCCCAAAGAGAAGGGAAATAACGCCAACCCACTGACTAGAGAGTTTACCGGCATAGCGTAGGGGAAGCTAAACAAACTCCAAGAAAAGGAAAAATGCCAAGACAATTCTTTGGGGAAAGTAGGATATAGTCTGTTCAACAAATGGTACTGAGATAACTGGATATCCACATGCAAAAAAAGGACCTTAGACCCTTACCTCACTATACAACTTTTAGAAGAAGAGAGAGGAGAAAATCTTTGAGACTTTGGGTTAGGCAAAGATTTCTTAGATGCAACACCCTAAACCATATCGATAAAAGAAAAGATTTATAATTTCACATCAAAATAAAATTTTTACTGAAAAGAGGACACCATTAGCAATGCAAAGATGAGTAACAAATTAAAAATATTTTCACCTCGTCAAAATAAAAAATTTTTTACTGAAAAAAGGACACCATTAACAATGCAAAGATGAGCAACAAACTAAAATATTTACAAAACATATACTCTATAAAGATTTTATCCAGGATTTACAAAGAACTGCTATAACACAATAAAAAGACAAACAATTCAATTTTTGAAAATGGGTAGAAAAATGTAAGCAGAACTTCACCAGAGAAGACACACAAATGGCTAATCAGCACACAAAAACATGCTCAACATCATCAGTCATCACAGTGAGATTCTCTCAGACCAACTAGAACGAGTATATTAAGACAGCAACAAATGTTGATGAGAATGTGGAGAATTGGAATCTTCATACATTGCTATCAGGAAATGTGAAATGGTGCAGTCATTTTGGAAAATAGTTTGGCAGTATCTCACAAAGTTAGACATAAAACTACCACATACCCCAGCAATTCTACTCCCAGTATTTACCCGAAAGAAATGAAAGCGTGTGCACACAAAGGTTTGTGTGAGAATGTTTACAGCAGTACCAATCATCATAGTTCAAAACTGGAAATGTCCACCAACGGGGAATGGATAGACAAAATGTGGTATTGCACTGAGCCTTTTAAAAAAAATGTTATTTATTTATTTTCAGAGAGAAGGGAAGAGAGGGAGAAAGAGAGGGAGAAAAACGTTGATGTGTGAGAGATACACTGATCACTTGCCTCTCGCACACCCCCAACTGGGGACCTGGCCTGCAACCTAGGCATGTGCCCTGACCAGGAATCGAACCGGTGACCTTTCGGTTCTCAGGCTGACACTCAATCCACTGAGCCACACCAGCCAGAGCAAAATGTGGTATTATACAATGGAATTATATGGGACTTAGAGCAAAATATATATAGTATTGCTCAGTAATAAGAACTACTGATACATGCTATATTGTGGATGAACCTGAACAACTTGTTAAGTGAAAAAAGGTAGGCACAAGAAATCACATTTTGTATGATTTCATTTCTCTGAAATTTATAGAGGCAGAAAGTAGGTTCCCTGAGACTAGGGGAGAAAAAGAAGATTAATTGTAAATGCATATGAGTGATCTCGTGGGAAAATGAAGATTCTAAAACTGACTTATAGTGATCAGACTGCACCACTCAGGAAACAGGCAAATTTATGATGTGTAAGATGTATCTCAACAAAGTTATATTTTGAAAGTTACAACTTGATATTTAAGTAGAATTCAAAGCAAGGACTATGACCAGGGAGGGATAAAGGATCACTTCATAGTGATCAAGGGTTAATCCTAAATGTATATGACACTTATAACAGAACTTCAAAATAATAAAGTAAAATCTTATAGAACTACAAAGAGAAATGTCCAATTATAATTGGTAACTTCAGTAACCGATTTCAATAACTAATCTCTACTGATAGAACGAGTGAATGAGTACACAGAAAATTGGTAAAGAAAGACTACCGGCCAAGATGGAGGCATAGGTAGACACACTGTGCCTCCTCGCACAACCAAAAGGAGGACAACAAATTTTAAAACAAAAACCAACCAGCACTGACAGAAAATTGAACTGTATGGAAGTCCGACAACCAAGAAGTTAAAGAAGAAAATTCATCCAGACCAGTAGGAGTGGAGGAGCTGGGGAGCCGGGCAGAAAGGACTCGCGGCAGGGCGGTGGCTGGCAGACCAGGGAGGGCAAGGTGTGGCTGGTGGATCGGGCGAGGTGGCTGCTAGTAGACAGGGCGGTCCCACACCCATGTGCAGATAAACTGGGAGGAACAACTGGGGAGCGAGACAGACCACGCAACCCAGGGTTCCAGCACGGGGAAATAAAGCCTCAAACCTCTGACTGGAAGCTTCTGTGGGGGTTGAGGCGGCGGCAGCAGGAGAAACTCCCGGACTCACAGGAGAGTTCGTTGGAGAGACCCACAGGGTCCTAGAACATACACAAGCCCACCCACCCAGGAATCAGCCCCAGAAGGGCCCAATTTGACTGTGGGTAGCAGGGAGGGTCGCTGAAAACCAGCAGAGAGCAGAGCAACTGCCACTGTTCCCTCTCGGTCCCCTCCCCCACAAACAGCGTCACAATGCAGCAGTGTGGCTGCCCCACCCTGGTAAACACCTAAGGCTCCGCCCCTTACTACGTAACAGGTACGCCAACACAACAAAAATGGCCCAAATGAAAGAACAGATCAAAGCTCCAGAAAAAATACAACTAAGTGACAAAGAGATAGCCAACCTATCAGAGGCACAGTTCAAAACACTGGTAATCAGGATGCTCACAGACTTGGTTGAATTTGGCCACAAATTAGATGAACAAATGAAGGCTATGCTAAGTGAAATGAAGGAACATGTACAAGGAACCAACAATGACAAGAAGGAAACCGGGACTCAAATCAATGGTGTGGACCAGAAGAAAGAAACATTCAACCACAACACAATGAAGAAACAAGAATTCAAAAAAACGAGGAGAGGCTTAGGAACCTCCAGGATGTCTTTAAATGTTCCAACATCCAAACCACAGGGGTGCCAGAAGGAGAAGAGGAAGACCAAGAAATTGAAAACTTATTTGAACAAATAATGAAGGAGAACTTCTCCAATCTGGCAAAGGAAATAGACTTCCAGGGAGTCCAGGAAGCTCAGAGAGTCCTAAAGAAATTGGACCCAAAGAGGAACACACCAAGGCACATCATAATCACATTACCCAAGATGAAAGATAAAGAAAGAATCTTAAAAGCAGCAAGAGAAAAGGAGACAGTAACCTATAAAGGAGTTCCCATAAGACTATCAGCTGATTTCTCAAAAGAAACCTTGCAGGCAAGAAGGGACTGGAAAGAAGTATTCCAAGTCATAAAAGGCAAGCACCTACATCCAAGATTACTCTATCCAGCAAAGCTTTCATTTAGAATGGAAGGGCAGATAAAGTGCTTCCCAGATAAGGCCAAGTTCAAGGAGTTCATCATCGGTAAGCCCTTATATGAAATGTTAAAGGGACTTATCTAAGAAAAAGAAGATAAAAAATATGAACAGTAAAATGTCAACAAACTCATACTTATTAACAACTGAACCTAAACCAAAACCAAAAACAAACTAAGCAAACAACTAGAACAGGAACAGAATCACAGAAATGGAGATCATACGGAGGGTTATCAGCAGGGGAGTGGGAAGGGGGAGAGGGGGAAAAGGTGCAGGGAATAAGAAGCATAAATGGTAGGTAGAAGATAGACAGGGGGAGGTTAAGAATAGTATAGGAAATGTAGAAGCCAAAGAACTCATATATATGACCCATGGACATGAACTAAGGAGGGGGAGTGTGGGGGGGAAGGGGTATGCAGGGTGGAGGGGAATAAAGGGGGAAAATGGGACAACTATAATAGCTTAATCAATAAAATATATTTAAAAAAAAAGAAAATTGGTAAAGATACAGAGGATTAGAAAAATACCATCGACCCACGTGACCTGACTGACATTTCCAGAACACTTTTACCTAACAGCAACAGAATACACATTCCCGTCAAGTGCAGGGGAAACACTCACCAGGATATAACATAACGAGGGCCCAAATCTCAGTGTTTAAAGGACTGAAGCCAACCAAAGTGCATTCTCTGATCCAATGAAACTAAACTAGAAATTAATAATGGTAAGATATCTGGAAAATCTCCAAACATTTGGAAATGAAACACAATACTTAATGATTTCATGAGTCAAATAAATTAATAAGGGAAATTAAAAAAATACCTATCAAAAGTTCCAAAGTAGCATGGTACAGACAAAGTAGAGCTAGAGGAAATACATAGTACTTCCCTCTAAGTTTGTATTCGGAAAGAAGAAAAATCAGTGACCTAACCCAGGGGTCAAACTATGGTCCACTGCCTATTTTTATAAATAAATTTATCCCCGTTTTTGTTCTAAAATGGCAGAGTTGAGTAATTGTGGTAGAGACTATCTGGC
>VMDR010030914.1:0-12216 GCA_007922815.1 Macrotus californicus
GGAAAATGTAAATGAATCCACAGGGAGATGTAATTCTGCACCTATCAAATTGGCAAAAGTCCAAAAAGCTCATCTGTTTTGTGGGTGAGTTATGGAGAAAGGATGCGGACACACTGATGCACATTATTGTTTAGAGTGTGAACTGGCACAGCCCACATTGTGGTATACGTGACAACTTATAATGTGTCTGTATACCCTTTGACCCAGCAAGCCTACCTCAAAAACCTTTTCCTATAATCATACTCAAGCACACATGAAATGACCTATGTTAAATTATTTGCACCATTGTAATAGGTAAAGATAGATAAGCCACTTTATATTTAGAGAGCCTCTCATAAATGAGTTTTATATGATTTAAAATGCAGTATTGTACATATTACACAGAAAAAAATCAATAAATTAAAGAAACTAGTCACAAAATAAAGATGGTATGAGCCCTTTGTGGAAAGGTGTGTGATCAGGATTAGTGGCTGGGTAGATACTTAAAGAGCATTGTTGCATGGTCTAAGAGCATTGTTGCATGATCAGCCTTATGGTTGCCTTCAAAGGGCCGAAATAATTTTAGGACTGTATAAATGTAACTACTCCTTAACTGTTAGGAGTTGAAATTACACTCAGCCCTTTGAAGGCCACCATGAGGCTGATGTGTCCCCTGGTGAAAATGAGTTTGACACCCCTGATCTAAGGGGTAATGGTACCAATAGATTGGTCAGCGATTCTTATATGAAGTGGACCAGTTTTTGTGGCCAAGATTAGTTTTGGGCTGCTCAGAAAGAAGCAGCAGCCTGCCCACAAAGGGGCCCCAGGCTACAGAAGAAGTGAAGGTGATTTGCAGTCCCCAGAGAGTGGAGCTGTGCTTGCTAATGGTGATGATGCTCACCCAAAGCCTCTGTCTACAGAACCACTCTGGGAATTAGGATGCAACTAAAAGGAAAAATACAGAAAGACAATTCAAGATGGAAATAGTAACTTGATTTTAGTGAACAGTAACTATTTCAGCTACTAATGTTTTTAATGACCACTTGCTTCTTAATTGACCCAGTCCAGTCACTTATGTGACACTGCATGCCGTGAAAGATGCAATAAAGGCTTTGGAGAGAAAGCAATTTACTTTTTATTCAGCTACTGGGGGAGCAATGTAATTTACATAGTCACAGTCTCTTTTTATTAATGACGTTTAATAATAGTTACCATTTAGTCTGTGTTTATTATTTTGCAGGCATTGTGCTAGACAAACAAACGTTTTCTCACGCCATCTTCCCAATGACTTAATAACATGCGTATACTATTACAGGAAGTTTGTAGAACTACCCAAGGGTAAAAAGAGGCAAATCAGGCTGTGGAGCTCATGCTATCTGAATTTAGCTAACTTTGCTAAGAACTATCACTCCAACATGTGACTTTCTTTCTTTCCCTTCCTGAAATGCTACTAAATATATATGTGGGGTGAATCTACATGGTATCTTGTTTTTATCTTTGGACAGGGCATTCCAGTGAGATGTTCTGGTGGCAGAACTGGGATTAGGTTAGTGAACGGGCACTCAAGAGTGCGTTGTGTGCAGTTATGGAAAAATGAAAGGTCTCAGAGATACAGGGCCAGAGTAACACAGAGACCTAGACTCCAGGACCAAGACACATGGCAAGATTTGATCAAAAGGAAGGATTACAGCAACTTATCAGGCCCATGGGCTAATCAGAGGCTTAGCAACCAGATTTACTGATGTCCAAATACATTTGAGTTTAAGAACTTTTTAAATCTGTTCTAGCTCAAGGACTTAATCTCAGTGCCTAAACTGAGACAGAACCTACTAGTGGAAGCTAAGTCAGGAAGGAAGCTATAGGAAGGTAACAAGCAAATATAGGATCAAACAAATCACATAGATCATTACTGAGTCATTGCATCTGTATAAACTTTTATGGGACTCTGACCTTCAGTAAGCTGCATAATTATGGGGAAAATCTGGAGAGTTGCATAGTTTTTTTCTCTCCCAAATGAGAGAAATATTCTGGTCACACCAGATGCATGTTTGTTAGTGGAACCCATTTATTCATTCAACAAGTATTTACTGACACCTAGCAAGTGCCAGGCATGGTGCTAGGGAAACGGTGATGAGCAAAAAAAGCACAGTCTAATCCCATGGAATTTATCATCTTGTGGGAGTAAGAGACATTATTAAAATAATTACACAAAAATACAAAGTGAGAACTAAGATTGGAGCTGTGAAGGAGCAGTGGTTGGTACAGAGGGAATTGACCTCGTTAGTAAAGGCTGCTCTTAGAAATGAATTAAACTGGCTTCTGAAGCAAGAGTGGGCGTTAAATGGCACAGAAGCATGGAGAAGAGACTTCCAGGCGGAGGAGACAGCATGTGTTAGTTGGAGCCAAATGAAATTGCTATTTTTAAAGGTCAAAATAGTTGAATATAAAATATTTCATACAGTTCAACTTACAGGCATGTTATGCACGCAGCAACATTCAATGCTCTATTGCTAATAATAAGGTTTTCTTTATATGCTTTTTGCACTAACTTTTTTTTTTTTTAAATCCTCACCTGAAGGCATGCTTTGAGAGGGAAGGGGAGGGAGAGAGAGGCAGGGAGAGAAACATTGATTTAAGAAATGAACATTGGTTGTTTTTTCCATGCACCCCAACTGGGGACCAAACCTGCAACCTAGGCATGTGCCCTGATAGGGAATTGAACCCATGACCCTTTGGTCTGTGGGATGATACTCCAGCCAAATGAGCCACACCAGTGAGGGCTGCACTCACTTTTTTATAATTCAGATGGGAGAATCAAAAGCAGAAAAAGAAAAAATCAAGTAACAATGGAATAAGAGGCCATAAGGGAGTGAGGATCCTTCCAAGAGGATGAGTTCTAGAGAAAACCAGCACTGCTATATCATAAGCAGTTTCATGCGTGTGCTTTCATCAGGGAGAAAGGCTCAGTGCTCCCCTCGCCCCCCAGCGCTGCTCTCCTCCGCACGGAAGCTGCTGATGGCTTTGCATCAAGGGGTGAACGTACACTTGGGTTGAACACGTAATAGCAAGTCCCCAGCCCTGTCCGCTTCCTGTTAAAGGAAGCAGCAGTATCAAAATAAGCCTTATAAACCAGTCTGTTTGGCTATGTCTGCATAATGTCCACTGACAGCAAGAGCATTGTAAGCCCTTCAAATGATGTGATGATGCAAGGGATTGAATAGCTCATTGTTTTCTTCTAAAGGAAATTTGTTGGGCATGATTATTTGGGAAATTGCCCCAGATATTTATATGGGATCAGAAACACAGGGGACTCCAAGTAATGAGCTGACACAGGTGGGGAAGATTTCTCTTCTTGAAAATGAGGAAATGAAGAGTCAAAGATTGACAATTACCTGTGCTAGCAACAGGTTTCTATGGCACTACTTGCCTTAGTCAGTAAGGTGCAGGATATACATCGTGACTGACCATTTAGTAATCCTGATGTGCTATGGAAAATATTTTAGAGGCTGTTCTCTGATGAAGGAACAAGGAGGAGAAAAAGAGCTACGTTGAGTAGAGGGAGTGGTTAGTGTGGTGGTAGATGAACACTGCTGTCTCCTGGGGGAAAGCAGAACAATTTTCCAGTCTAATAATGTTGCAGGAAATGAGTTAAAATTATTAAGGATCTAAAAAGAATTCCATCCATCCATGTTTTTTGTCTCAAAGCCATCCCTTATGAAACAAAGTTTCTTTTATATTCTTTAATTCAGTTCTTGGTAATGAGTCGGTAATTGACTGATGTGACACCTCAAGCAAAATATCAAAATCTTTCACTTTCCAGAGCTTCTTTCAAATGCAGAGTCTGAGAGTAAGGGCTTACATTTGCTCTGCACTGCACACACTGATAAAGCTTGTTCTCTGCCATTATCACTCCCCACAGCTCCAAGGGCACCCTATGGGATCCCACCATGCCACCCCCATCACTTCTGCCTCACCCCGCCCTGGTGGTGAGCTGATGCTTGGCTGATTGGCTGCTTTTCTCTGCTGCCCCAAGTAACCCATTTTCTTATGCCCTCCACCACGTGATGGGGGAAGAGTGCTACCTTTTAAGATTCATTTTCATTTTCTAAGAAATTTAATACAAAGACTACATAGGTTAGAATTCAGACACATCAGAAGGATATTAGAAGAGGAAAGCACAAGTATGTCTTGTTTTTTCTTTTCTGATCAATGTAATTTAGACAATGATGATAATCACTGTTATCAGCATGGAAATAATAGCATGCAGCTGACATTTAGTATTTGATGAGTAACTACTATGTGCTGGGCACTGCTGAGCATTTGGTTTGGATTATCTTCTTTAGGCTTTACCAACAAGTCTATGATATAGGTACTTTAAATTATCCCAAGATTATAAAGTGAGAATCAGAGGCACAAAGACGTACCTTATGCAAGGAAACAGATGTCGTAGAGGTGGGCTGGAATGCAGACCCAGGTTTGTCTAACTCCTGAGCCTGCATCTTTGACCACTTAGTTTTATTAAGGGTGGTCTCTGGCATAGACAGTCAGGAATCACCCAGGGAGCTTGTTAAATATGCAGAAACCTGGGCCCTGCCCCTAGCACACAAAATCAGTCTTGGAGGCAAAACCTGGGGCTGCATTTTAATAAGCTCCTGAGGCAGTTCTGGTGAATTCTGAAGTCTAAGAAACACTTCACATCCTGGAGAGCAGTAGAAAAAGCATGGTTCTGAAGTGATTATTTAACCCACAGGAGTCTGTCAATGTCATTACCAGGAATCTAAAAATGGAAGCTCCACTCAGGACAATCATATTTGTATGCAAAGTGGCATATCCCGGTTTGTCCTCAGGGAACAGGGGACAGTTTCTCCAGAATATGACAAAATACACAGCTTGTTGGGAAGAGGAGTAGAGCTGCTCATGGCTTGCTCCCTTCTTCCCTCTTCAGCAGCAGTGACAAATTCTCTCATGAATTAGGCCACCTCAGGTTACCTGAAAAGTAGGGCAACAGCCAGCGCCACAGTAGCATGGGACACCTGCTTGCCTGGATTTGAACCTTGTGTCTTCCTGTTTGCAGATGGGTGTAGCACACTATGAGTGTTAAGCTGAGGAGTCCTCCCGGGTACAACTGCTAGTACTGACCAGTTTGGGAGAAGTGATGCTCAAGGTGTTCAGACTAGTTGTTCTATGGGAAAGAAACAACATCTGTTTTAGTGGTTCTCAAACTTGGGCATGCATCAGAATCTTGTGGAGGTGATAGGGGACTCAAGAGTCGGAAAATTTTAGTTTAAGGTAAAAGATTATCAGCCTAGTAAGAAATGCATGTGTTAAAGCCTTTGTTTCAGATCCTACAGATAAGGCCCATCCTGGCTCCTGGGGAAACAGCTGACCTCCTGGGGCACTGCTAAAGATTACCGCCTGGGGACAAGCGGAGGCATCCGGGCCTTTGTGTTCCAGGGAGAGACAGACACCACCTGCCCCTGGGAACAGCTAACTGCCCAGGACAGGATTGCTGCAGTTTCTTTCACCTGATCCCCCCTGAATCTCAAAGCCCTCACCGCACCTTGTTTGTTCCCTGTTATAAAAAGTCTGCCCTGGAAAGAGAAGGGAAGATGGTCTGTTAGGGTGTGGACCCGCTGCCATCTTCTCAGATCGCCAGCCATTTGAATAAAGTGTCCATAAAGATTCAATCGCTGTCATTGCTTTTTGGGTTTGGTAGTGACAGGCAGCCCCAACGTCAGTGTCTTTTC
This sequence comes from Macrotus californicus, assembly GCA_007922815.1. Lineage (NCBI taxonomy): Eukaryota > Metazoa > Chordata > Mammalia > Chiroptera > Phyllostomidae > Macrotus > Macrotus californicus. The sequence goes on from VMDR010030914.1 coordinate 5,727, forward strand.
CGGTTACAGAGGGACTGTTAAGAATGCTGGGCCTCACCCCAGAGTTTATGAGTCAGTGGGTTTAGAGCCGGGGGTGGGGATGCACACAGCTGACACAACATCAGTGTACCATGCTGATGCTTCTCATCTGGTGAGCACTTTGAGAATCATTGGTCTGGAGCTTAGGTGGGAGGATGTTGGGGCAATTTCCCTATACAGAGTTGAAGCCTGGGATAAACTATACAACTAGACCATCTATATGTCCTGCCCTGCTAATCAGAGATTAGGGATTGAAATTCAATTGTTATTACTTTGTTTGGCAATTAAAGTGTGTATTGAGTAATGGTGTATAGTTTGAGTGATGGTGCTCTGGAATCAGAATGGGTTTCAGGTTTGGTCTTGAGGTGAGTTAGCTAACATCTTTGAGCCTCTGCTTCTACATCTGTAAGCCAGGAACAACACACATGCCTCCTGGTAGGGTTTGTGCTGGAGACCGTTGTTTATCTCTCCAGGTCCCTTTCCCTCCCTCCTCCACTTCGCAATGTGCCCCAGGAAGCTGACCCATCCTCTTGTCACGTTGCTTTCCAGTGGGGTTCAGTGGGCGGGCCTAAGAGCTGAAAGAGAGTGAAAGGGGAAGATTGTGTTTCCACGCTCTCTCCCTGGGGGGGTCAAGGACAGGATGGCTATGGCCCTCCCAGAAAGAACACGGCGTGGCTTGCTGTGGCACTCTCTTACAGTCAGACCTACTCGTTCTGGAGTCTTAGAACATGATGCAACCATGGCCTCTTCTGCCTCAGCATGGTGAAAGTTTGCACTATTCCTGGTTCATTTCCTTTAACCGTGCTGTCTCATGTGTAAATACTGCCTTTATGAAAGCCCATTTAACTGGGATGCCTACACCAGGCAGAGGCCTGGATGATAAATTGTGGTAGGATGAATGAAGGAGTGTAGGCAGCCCTTGGCAGGTTGCTACCAGCTAGGGGGAACCCAGTAACTTTAATGATTGTTCCTGCTTTGTAATATTTGGCCTCAATTGTCCTGAGTGGTTACCTGTGTCTATGGTGCCTGCCAGTGCATAAGCAACTCATTAATACATTTTTATCCTCTTCAGGTACCACTTAAATCAACCAGATTATTTTCTTCATTTTCCTCAATTCTGGGTAAAGAATTACTTTTCCAATTTTGTCATCTACACTACTAAAGTTATGCTTTCAGATATTTCTTTTTTCTGTTTAACACAAGTTGATGTTAACCAGTACATGGCTCCTATTTTTACTTTTGTTGGTCAGAAATATTGCTGAATACCACCTTCTCTTACAAGTTCATGGAAAGGCAGAAAGGTAGAAGAAGCCCCCATCTCTGATAGAATCAAGGAGCTGTCGTAGAGTTCTGAACTAATTTCCTCTTGGGGTGTGTGTGTGTGTGTGTGTGTGTGTGAGAGAGAGAGAGAGAGAGAGAGAGAGAGAGAGAGAGAGAGAGAGAGAAAGAGAGAGAGAGAGACCCCAAATGGGTAAACCACAGTGTTTGGGGTCTTCGCTCACTCAGGCAAATGGAATTCTACCTAATATACTGCTCATTCAAGCATTGAACTATTTAATTTAGTCAGTGTCATCAGGAAACAAATATTCAACAGAGTCATAGAAGTGTTGCTTTGAGAAATGGATGCAACCTTGAAAAATGCTACAGGCTTCCCCATTTAGTCTGTAGGATGTGCAGGTGCTTTCCCCATGAGCAAGGGCTGTCTCTGTCCTGGTCACTGGTATGTTCAAAGTGCCTCGCACGGAGATAGTATTCAGTGAGTAAACGTTTACCTAATATGTATGCACGATGTCTGTTTCATAGAGATTGTGGCTGATGTAATTTGTGAGCAGTGGCTTTAGGACAAAATCACGGGGCTCGTTCCCATCACTGTTTTCAGCGTCCAGATCTCCTTTCCTGGAAGAAAGAGGGCAGGAAACGGGTGACATCCTTGATTCACAGGACTTAGGGCAGTGTCCCAAAAGTGGTAGATTCTCAGAAACCATATATGAAGCAAGCAAATGAAGAAATGAAAGGGCATAGAAAGCAGTTTCTGTCTGTCTGGAAAAGTATTGACTTAGAAATGTATTTTTTATACTTAAATTGCTTCTCTGTTGTTTTTCCATGTTTTTTTTTTCAAAATTTAGAAAAATAAGAATGCTGAAAAACATCCAAAAGGAGATAAAATTATCTATAATCCTGCCACCTAGACTTAAATAAACAAGCAAAACGACTTTCTAAGTGCTTTTGATGGATATTTTTTTCCCATCAGCAACAATTTCTTCTTGGATCCTGATTCTGCTGCTTTTCTGCAGCTTAGCTTGGCTATTGTGACTGCCTTCCATGTCTCCTCTCTTAAGCCAGGATAGTGAATGATATAAATTCTCACTTTTGCTTTAATTTACAAACCTCTAGAACATCCAGTTCCTTTTACTGCATTTTTGATATTGTAATTTACAACAACACACCCTTATTCTGAAAGCAGTTTACTTAAAGATGCCTCATTTACTGTTTTTCTGGGTACGTTATTACTGCACAGCACTTTTGAGCTTTATTATCCTTGTCATCTTTTGACATCCATGTGCAATAGCTGACATTCTTAGTATGCTATTCATATGATCAGGTTTTATTATGTTTTTAATCTGGTTGATGTCTGGTTACAGTTACCTTTCAAGTTTATATCTTTAAAAGATGAACAAGTGTTCATATTTTTTAAAAACATGCAAACAAAATGCTAACAAGGTAATTAAAAATATAAATAAACCAAAACCAAGTGATTGTGAAGAACTTTGTGACCTACCACTTGCTTAGGAAATGGAAAAGAAATGGGAATGAAGTCACTGTCGGAGGCGTATTCGACCACCGTGCAGGAACACAGCTAGTTTGTCTTCAGAACCCACAGGTCCCTTCCTTCGGTGAGAGAATATGACTGATAGATGAGAAAGTGAGGCTGCTTACAGTCTTGATATTTATTTATTTATTTATTTATTTATTTATATTGAGATGTAACTGAGGTAGCGTTGTGCTGATTAATACATTTATATATTGCAGTATGATTACTGCCTCTATCAAGTGACATACTGAGGATTTCGGTGGTAACAGCATTTACGATGTAGTCTCTTAGCAGCTTTGAAGTGTATAATGCAGTATTGTTGACTAATCACTATGCTGTGCATTAGATCTGCAGGATGTATTTATTTTTCTAGTTGCCCATTTCTACCTTCTGACCAACATCTTTCCAATTCTCCTATCCCCCAGCTCCTAGTAACCACCATTCGATGCTCTGTTTTTATCAGTTTGGCTTTTTTAGGTTCTACATGTCTGTGATATCATATAATATTTGTTTTTCTCCGACTTATCTTGGCGTAATGCCTTCAAGGTCCCTCTATATTGTTGCAAGTGGCAGGATTTTCTTCTTTCTGAAGGCTGAGTAACATTCCATGCACACACACACAGACACACACACGGCATCTTTATTCATTCATTTTTTTGTTGGACACTTAGGTTGTTTCTGTATCTTGGCTATTGTGAACAATGCCGCAGTGAACGTGAGAGCACAGACATCTTTCTGACGTCCTGTTTTCATTCCGTGTGAGTAAATATTCAGAAATGGGTTTGCTGAATTAAATGGCAGTTCTAGTTTTAATTTTTTGAGGAACTGCATTCCATTTTTTCTAGCAACTTTTCTGGCTTTCTCCTTCCCTCTCCTTTCATCCTGAGTAGCTATCCAAAACTATAAAATGTTCTGTATTTTTTTTCTGGTGTTTATTCATTAATTCATTCAATGAGCACATATTTATTGGATGCCCAGTTTTCTGGGAAAAGAGTGGTGAGCTAGGCACTAGGACCCCAGCAGTGGGCAGGACCTGGGAGTCCTTGTTCCCATCGAGCTTGCAAGCTAGTGGAGGGAGACAGACAGCCATCAGCCAATCACAGTGAGTCTATAACTGCAAATTGGTATCAGTACAACAAAGAAGTTTAATGAGAAAGTAAAGTAATGTATACTGACCTAGACTGGGGCCTTGGCTCAAGGTCGGAGAGGATTCCCTGAGAAAGTAAAGTGTGAGCTGAGAGTGTAGGATGAGTAAAGGGTGAATGGTAAAAGGGTATGGATATGGGGAGGCAGGGGAAAGTGTTCCGGGTAGAGGGGGCAGGATTTAAGCCCCATGACTGGAGAGGACACAAAACAACAGAGACTTTGAAAGAAAGGCAGTGGCTAAAGCTCAGAAAGCAAGGGATAGAGTGATTGATGCTAGACATGACTTGGCAGGGAGCTGGGCCACAGATGATGCAAAACCTTGAAGCCATATTAAGAACTTGGTCTTATCCTAAAAGCAGTGGGAGGAAGCCATAGACTTTGTTCTGTTCATTGGCCCGTAACCCATTCTCCCTTGCTTTATTGTCTTTTGTGCACATGACTTATGGTTTCAATGAGAATATGGTGATGATTGTGCTGGTTAATTTTATGTGTCAGCTTGCGTGGACCATGGTGCCCTGACATTTGATCAAACAACATTCTCAAAGTTTCTTTAAGAGTGTTTTCAGGTGAGATTAACATTTAAATCAGTGGACGTGGAGTAAAGCATGTTGCCTTCCATAATGTGTGTGGGTTTTGTCCACTCAGAAGAAGGCCTGAGTAGAACAACAGACTGATCTTTCATGATCCAGAGGGACCTCTGCAGCAGACAGCTTTCAGACTTGAATGCAACATCGGCTCTTGCTTGGGTCTCTAGTCTGCCATCCACCCTGCAGATGACTTTTTCTGCCAGACTCCATAAGCAAATGAGCAAATCCCTTAAACTAAATTGTTCTCTATATTTATAAGCATCCTGTTGATTCTGTTTCTCTGGAGAGCCTTGACTAATACCTCCCTGAACAAAGAAAATTGTTTCATGATCGTTGCATGTTCCAGCACCTAGTCCTTTGTGAAGGATGACTGTTCAGAAATCGGACCTTTCCGTTAGGATGTGTACTATGCCTAGGCGTAGCATCTTGTGGGACTTGTGGTTTTGAACTTGCTTTGGGTAGCATTAGAGAAAATGCGTGTTGAATCAGCATAAATCGCCCCCTTTTACCTTTACCTGGATCAACCTACTTTTGAGTCTGGTTAATTCACTGTGGGGGAGAATGTTTTATTGTGTTTGGGGTTGCTAAAGTTGAGGAGGCCTGGTAGTGAGTCTTTGACCAAAACCTCAGTGACATGGTCTTTGTTTTCAGGAGGTGTTCTTATAGTCAGATTTGAAAGACATATTCAGGAGATATAATAACTGTGTGGGAAGTTGTCAAAATGTGTGTCGTAGGTTGCGGAGAAGAAAACGCCTATGTTCTAGAGAACAGAGCTACACAGAGGTAAGTACAGATACTGAGAGCAAACATGAAGAATTGTACAAAACAAGTTTATGTCTGTCGATGTAATTTTATAAATTTAAACATGCGTTTCCTGTGCCTTAAAAATACAATTTTTCTTGTGGTTAATTTCGATTGGACATACAAAAGTATTGGTGGGTGATGAGTTGGAGATTAAAATAATAAAACAAAGGAACAAAAGTCTGGTCAATCATCACAGAAACGTTGGGAAGCACTGGTGTAGGCTGGTTGAGAAAAGCGTCCTGGGGAAGGATAACTGATCAGAGAAGTTCAGGGCTGGGGGGGGAAATGTGACTTTTAGAGGAAGAAAGCACGAACAATGGTGCCCACCCTTGTCAATGAAAGTTTCTTGTTAGATGGCGAAGTGCTGTAGGAGCTCCACCAGGGCACTTGGCCAACTTCTAGTAGCTCCCGAGAGACCATTCCAGCAGTGTGCCAATTCGTCTATGAGTTGTACTGGTTCGTTTCTAAGCCAGAGTGTTGGTCTGAAGGTTGATTATTCCTTCTGTGATTATGCGGATACATCACCTGTTTTCACTTGGCAGAGAAGACCCTGTTATGTGTTTACGGTCAGCGTTAAAGTGAGTTCATTGCTGCTAGTTGCCACTTCTTTGGAAGATAATGCTCCCACTGCTCCCCTTCCTTCAAATCTTAGATGAACTTAAAAATGCTATTTGATTTTATCTAATCCAGGAAATAGAGGACATTAGTCAAGTTCAAAGAACTCCTGCCAGATTGGTATTCTTTACAGCATGTCCACCATGGTGAGTTATAAATATGATGATTTTTCTGAAAAGCATATTACCCAGTCTTCCAAGAGATTTCAAAGGTAATGTTATATTTTCAAAAGCAAAAATTTCCATCCCAATGAAGAGGATGCTAATAAAACTAATACTTTAGGAACTTGGAACAAGCAGCCGGAATAACAAGTGGGACAAATGTGTTCATGGAAATGGCAGGTATATATTAGCAATGTGATAATGTTTTCCTTTCGTTATTGAAGTGATCATTTACCTAAGCACAGATGATAATGCAAAGTGAAGATGAATTCTAGTTGATCTCTTTTGCTTGTTGTTGCTGTGGTTGATATCTTAAAGTTTTTCTTTTCTTTTGTTTGTGATGTGAT
>VMDR010030915.1:0-12206 GCA_007922815.1 Macrotus californicus
ATACATATAGCACTTAAATATGTATATATAACTTTTACATATGTAGGTAGTTTTAGGTATAGTTGTATATATTTAGTCTAATGATAGTTTTATATATGTATATGGTTTTATATATCTATGTATTTTTGTCTAATTTACTTATATACACACACCTATCTATATATATGTGCTATATATACTACATATTATACTATATGCATAATATACACACAATATAAATTGTAATTGCCTTCGACATGAACTGAGAAATAAAGAAACAGAAATTACAGGTACAGAGACTCTTCTTCCTTCACAGACAGAGTGGCTTTTCCATAAACACCATCAAATGTGTCGTTGGCCGATGCGCAGCGTGTCTGTGACGAGCGTGAACAGGCGTGAATAACAAGAAGGCTCTTCTTCTTTTATGGCTTTCCTAATTTCACACCCATGTTATCATCAAGTCATGCACAAGCCACCTAAATGCCGCTAGATTATTTTCATACCTCAAGACGTAAGTATCTATGGCAAATCAAGGCAAGCCCTGCTCGTACAGAAATGTGCTGTGGAGGTATTGCTTTTTACGAGACCTTAAATATCCTTTCCTTTTATTCATGGTGAAAGGACCTTGAATTACAAGGGCATCAGATGACTCCGGCAGGAAAAAAAACAAAAAAACAAAAAAGACGCTCACCTGCTGTTTCCGTTCATTTGTGGCTTTTAGGGCAAAAGTTCATGTAAAGGCGTGGTTACAGAATTTCGGGGTCCTCTCATATGTGTGGTTGGGGGACAGACACACACGTCCACTAGGCACCCAGACTGAGGTCATCAGCAGCCTGACACAATTATTTAGAAGGTCACTTTAAAAGAATTGTTTGTTATCGTCACACAAGGACATTTTTTTTCATTGGCTTTAGGGGGAAAGAGAGAGAGAGAGAGAGAGAGAGATTGGTTACCTCCCCTGAGCTCCCCAACCAGGAATCAAACCCACCACCTGGGTATGTGCCCTGACTGGGGACTGAACCCGAAACCCGTTGGTGTACGGAACCACGCTCCAGCCAGCCGAGCCACACTGGCCTGGGCTAGAAGATCACTTTCTAAAAAATCACCGAGAGCTGATACTTGCTGGGCAGCAAAGGGAGATTTATGCTCTTACACACACTGTCTTCTTAAGCCTCTGTCTCAGGGTCCAGATAGAATCAACGACGGGCGTGCTCTTTGAAGAATACAAATGGTGTCCATTGTTGGCCATTCTCTGGGACTTTGTTAGTCACTGTCCAAAGATGACAGATACGGGCCGTGGCCTGTGGCTGCAATGAGAGAAATGGAAACTGCTGATACCAATCTGAGCAGCCTTCTGATACTGAGGCTGCATTCAAAAAAGCTCCCGATACAAATCGCTTGGCGGGCCCTAGGGAATCAAACAACTCCACTTTCTTAGAGGGAAGTAATTATCCCGCCTGACCTTCCTTCCACAGTGTGGCTGGCCTTGCAGATATCACGCGGCTGGCTTCTCTTGGGCTCTCCGGCACCTCCCTTCCATGTGTCGGCTGAAAAACGCCAAGATCGGTAGCTCCCCCTTCACAAGCTTGCCGCCGCTTGCCGCTTGGAGCAGCAGGCACTGCAGGAGAGGCTCCATCTTTTATGCATTTCCTGATCCGGAATTCGCAGGAGGGATGGCTTCTGGGGAGAAAATGCATGGGCCTGCCTTTCAAATGGTTTTTGTGCACCAGTAACACAGTGACGTTGCATTCGTGACTCGGTGATGTGTGAACCTCCCTCCCTGTGGCGCATTCTGGCTCATTGTCCTTTGCTGATGGCCCCAGAGGATTTTGGGGGAATGATGGTATAAAAGTGACTTGTAAGGGGCGGTTTAGCAAGTTTCCTTAGTGAGCACGTGTGCCCGCTTTGGTCACCCCGATGGATTTTGTAGCCACTTGAGAAAAGACACAAATATAGACACGCACACATACCCGAGTATCAGGCCAGTGCGGGTGACAGACACACACGCCGTTCAGGGTGGACCTCCCAGCACGGAGTGTTCCACACGGTTCCCCACGCCTCCCCAACAACAGTCTCACCTCTCCCGTTGCCCTGGCCGTCTCCAGCTGACAAGCTACAATTGAAGTGCCCACTTTCACCCGTCACCTGCCAAAGGCCAAAACACCCATCATTCCCTCTCCCTCTCAGGCTGGTTGGCCCATGTGGTTTACGCAGAGTGGGTCACAACTTCTGAGCAGATGTCTCTCATCTTTATGTCTTAGAAGAAAGGAAAGAAAATTAGAATAATGTGTGCCGGGCCCTTCGCCCAGTTCCAGGAATGGAGAGACAATGGAAATGCAAACAGTTTCTGTCCTAACGGGATTCAGGGAGGCAGAGAGCCAGCAGGAAGTGAACTGTGCTCTGACATCTAGGAGGGAGACCCTGAACACAGACGCAAATGCCTACATCTGTCCTGCCCCTGTGGACAGTAAAAAAAAAAAAAAAAAAAAAAGATAAAAATAAAAAATCCATGCCAGCCTACATCCTCAAAATAGGGTAATGTAAGATAATGCATAATCCACATACTGCCTAACATAAAACGGGCATCTCGTGAAAATTAATTCTCTGTTTCTTCCCTTTTCTATTGATTGTACAAACTCAATGAACCACGTAACCTGACCCACGCATGGATTTCGGTCAGCTTCTAGGGGGCCAATCACAGCCTGTGGGAATCTTATTTGCACACTTGCCCATGCAGCCCCTGGAGCGAACGGTCACCAGGGCTCAGTACACACCCCCACCCCAAACTCTTCCAGCCTGGATTGGGTTACACACCACAGAGTCAGGTGGGACAACTGAATGGCGCCCGGTTCGGCTGGGGCAGGGCATTAGTCTCCAAGTACCCTGAGCTGAAATTCGAACAGGAAAGAGAAAGAAAAATAGGCAACAAGCATGAGCAAGAATTGGGAGATAAATTCAAAATTTGTGACTGACTCATAATTGGAATGCCAGAGGAGAACAAAGTGACAAGGGAGCAGAAGAAATATGTGGACTAATAATAACTGGAATTTTCCCAAAATCAATAGCTGACACTGACCACATTACACCGAGCCAGAGAGCTGGAAAATCCCCAAATATTGGGGGATTAAAGAACACAATTCTGGAGAACACATTGGGCCCAGGAGAAATGTCAAAAAAAAAATTGAACATATTTATAAAATCAATCAACATGAAAACGTTGACATTAGTGAATCACTGAAAGTAATGCTTAGTTGGAATTTTTTGACCACTAACTGCATTTATTAAAATAGAATAAATATTAATCATCTGTCATCGAAGCTGCCACTTTAAAACCGAAGGAAAAGAAGAGCAAGTGAAGTCTAAATCTAGCAGAAGAGAAAAATTATAAAAATGAAAAGAGTCACTAATAAATTAAACAGGAAATCAATACAAAAAAAAATCAATACAAGGAAAAGCTGGCAATTTGAAAAGGTCAGTAAAATTGACAAGTCTCTGGCCACGCTGGAGGGCAGAAATGTCCCATCCAGATCATGTAGATAATGTATATCCATACATGCTATATATTTACATATGAATGCATTTCATACATCATACGTGTTTTATAAATATAAATATTATACACCATGTGTACACATAAATACATATACACAATGCACTTGAATATACATTGTATATACCTTGGATATCCTGCAGAAAGACCAAGAAACTATTTATGCTGATCCCAAGTTACCTATAGTCCACTGGGCAGAGAGGACCTCTTTAGTATCACATGGATATGAACTTGGAAGGACTTCCAATGTAGCTAAAAAATAGTAATAATAAGGATATGGGTCTGAATGAAGTTAGGGACTGGAGCCAGACATGCAGAGCTACATTAAAATAAACAGATATTTATTGATTAAGGGCTTGCTATGAGTGAAGGGCTCGATGTGGTTCACCTCGCTGGATAGCTTTTTAAGTCTCGGAGATAGTAATTATTTCAGTGTTACTGGGAAGGAAACAACAGCACAGAACAGGGGACAATGTTAGGACTCAAGATGGGTTAGCTGGTGCCATTATTGAAACCAATCCCTGTTCACCACCACGTCCCACGGTCCCTTCTGCGTCGGTGGTTTCCAGCCCCCGTGGGCTGCAGCCGGGGGCTCCCTTGGAGCAGACGGAGGAAGAGGCGAAGCTCACACCTCAGTGGATCTCTCGTGAGCATTTGGCTGCTCAGAAAATTCCGTTCAGAGAAAAGAACACAATTACATTTCGACTTGGCGGCAAAGGCACTACACCATATCCAGGTGAGAGACACACATCAGACATCCGTCTACGCCCAGGTTTCCACGGGCTAGCAGCGTTGCTCAACCGATGCCGTGTCTATCATGGAACGTCACACTCTCTGTCTTAGGAGAATATTTCTAATTATCCGCGTCCCCAGTCAAGGATGCTAAATCAAGACATGGTTGTTTTACAGTCTTTCCTTAGAAAACGGAAGGTATCTTCCCAACTTCATGATCCATGGGAGAAGATGCATAAAAATACTCCCCCAGAGACAGGGACTCATGGACAGACGGACAGCTATCAGAGAGGAGGGGGAGACAGGGACTGATTGAAAAGAGGGGAAAGGAGGAGTGAAAGGATTCACATGAAGGACCCCTGGACATGGTCAAGGGCGTGGGGATTGACTGTGGAAGTGGGGGGTGGGCTGGGTGCAGAGGAGATTGTCAGAAAGACCTTAACGATTTCTCTCCGGGGTGCCATCTTTCCCTCCAACTTCTCAGTCAGCAGGATGGCGGGGGGTGGGGGAGCGGTTCTCTGAATGTGTCTGGGAGCCGAGGTGTGCTCTGTCCCCACAGTCTCTTACTAGTGTCTATTTTACGAAGCCCGTGTCTTCACACTCAAAGTAAATGAAAGAGCGTCCTTATTTTGTTTTAGGATCTCAAGGACAGAGTTCTCCCTCATGGCAGCCCAGAAGACGGCACAATTTTTCTTTTCCAGAGATCTGTTTGTTCAGCTTGGTTATAAGAGCAGTATTTCAAACACACTTCTTTATTTTCCTTAGCCAAAGGCGGGGGGCGGGGGTGACGTTAAAAAACCCCCACCAAATCCAATGGGCCCTCCCACCCCACTGTGGGAATATTAATGAATTACCCACCTTCGCAAGAAGCTGCCGAAATGCACCGTGGTGATCAAACTTGGTTCTTCAGGTTTCACTGTCATTACTATGGACAGGTACGCATTTCCCTCCCTGCCTTACATGGGGAAGTTTCCGAACTCGGCACTTAATACCCCTTACCTGTCATGCATCTGCTGGGAAGACTTTATTTCATGAAATACAGTTCATTTCCCTTCACCGCCACATTGCAGAAGAACAAGGAATCTATTAAAACAAAGCAAAGAACAATGAATTTAAAAAAAAAAAAAAAAGCCTTTCCCATGAACAACTCACTTTGGCATTTTTCAGTGAATTTATTATGGAAATTCTCTCACCTCATCTAGGTTAAATGGATTATGGAAAATGGGCAATGCATCTCAGCGGTTTGTCAAAGAGTCCCCTACTTGTTCTGTTCTGTTCTCATATACAAAGAATTATGCGGTGTAAGTCAACGGTCTCTTCGTTCCAGGAGAAAGAGAGGAAACAAGGGAAAAATAAAACGTGAGGGACCGGAGAAAGAAGGGGCATAGAGCAAGGGAAAAGAATCTCTAAGAAATCATGAAAGAAAAATAAAACAGAACAGACTCACCTGCATGCTTCTCTCCAGATGCGCCGCGATTCATTTGCTTCTGGCTGTGAAAATGAGTTTTTGAGATGAGCGGGAACGATCTCCAATCAGTGACCATCACTCCTCACCCAGCTGGTGGACTGTGGCGTGGCTTCCTCTGCATCTTTAGGGCTGAACGTGGCATGAGGTATCTTTCAAAAACACCTAAAATCTCCTCGTTTAATGAAAGTTTCCAATCTACCCCAAACTGTACTCCTAGGAACATCAGTTACCTCTATGATGTTGATCTTTGCTATCCCAAGAATTATTAAAATATGTAGAAGAGTATTCAGTTCTGTGTAACGTACTGAGTTATCAGTATTTAATTTTGAGGGAAGATTGTATCTATTATTTATCTACGTCTGTCATCTATATGCGATATGTATATCAGCTACCGAAAGAATATTGACTTGCAAAATGATTGGCTATTTCTTCAGCAAGCAAATGCTCCAGGGAAGATTTTGACCCAGTTTCAAGAGTGTGTGAAATCTCCAGGCCAAAAACGACAGAGAACATTCTATACCCACGTGTGTGGCTCTGTGGATGCCTCTCGTGGAAACACCACCAACTACCTTTCCAAGGCAGATGGACAACGGCAGAGCATCCCACCTTCTAGGGAATAATGTGCCTGTCTGAAGATGCTCTAGGCGGAGAAATCGAGCTGGGGTTCACATGGGGCTCCCAGATTTCAGGATGTTACCGGGGAGTGCACTCTTATTTGGGGCTGTGGGGGACTTAGCTGCTTCTGTCTCCGTCCCCTTCGCTGCACAGACTCTTCAGGGGTGGGAAAAGGACCAGAGGTGTTTGTTTCAGAGGCCCCAGGGAAGGATTCTCCCAGGCCACGCTGGCAAGGCCTGGGATTCACTAAACAAAATGCAGTCTTTTTACACGGCTAGTGTTGCCCGGCAGGCTGATGTCCACCTGGAGGCAGAGAGAGTCCCGTGCGGGGATTCACCCTGAGAAACAATACTCAGGATTTGACGATTTGAACATGGAACACTGTTCCCGAAGTCATGGCCAGGGTTACTGTGGCTTATGCTGTAAATCAATCTCCTGTTAATAAAAAAAAGTCTCTTTCCCAAAATAAAGACGCAGGGGTATCAGATCCAATGAAGAACAGTAACAAACGGGCACAGGTGGTTGATTCGAAGTTAGAAATGTAAAGGGCTTCCTTCCTGCAGAAATTTAGTGGGTGAGTTACTCTGGATGTTCTGGGATCTTAAACTATGGGGCCTGCAAGTAGAAACACAACAGAGCATGACTTGAGCCTCTGTTTTCTCATCCAAGGGCTACGACCATGGCTGGTGAATTAAATTAGAGGATAAGGGAACCCCCACGTAATGGTACATTGAGTCCCTGGAGACCTGTAGCATACAAGCACAGAAAACGGGAAGTTCAGCTCTGACTGTGAAACACATCTCTGGACGGTGTCCTTGCAAACAGCCGGCCAGGAGTTTTCTGGATATGAGGAAATGCGCATTGAGTTGGCTCCTAGCTCGGTGGATCCTCACAGATTTTCAGGGGCGAGCTCACGTGCCTTGCTGGAGTTTTCTGCCCATCTTGTGACTACACACACATACTCACACATGCACGCACACACACTCAGAAACACACACGTCCATGCGTATGTAGTATAATAGGCGCTCCGTTTATTTCTGTTTCTTTGCTACAGAGATATTTGCCTTCAGAAATAATCTTTGGGCAATATTTGAGTCTAATCAGGAGGATTTGAAAAGATATGTGTGGGAAAAAGGAAGTGTGACTCCTTTTTAACGGAATCTTTGCCCCCTGTTAGGTGGCCGCATCGATGGGAAGGGCACGCCAGGGTTCGCAAAGCTCTTTGGAGAGCTTATGTCCAGAATGACTGCCCACACGTGTGCAACTGATGCACTTGCCGTCCGTCAGGGGTCAGCCACAAAGTCTGGGGCGAGCTTCTTCGTTTTTCTGATATTGTCAGTACTCAGGGGTAGAGATGCTCGGTAGATGCGAATCGATACAGAAGGCACGGCAAAAGTAGGTTTATACTTTGTGACTATGCAGAACACAGAGTTTATCCTTATATTAGTATTTCTTTGTTATTGTGCTTTTTCTATATGAACAAGGGTAGACCTGCTTTCACCCCACCCTGCATGTAAAGTACGTGATGTAATTATATCTGACTCATAGTGCCTCTTAAGATGAGGATGGTCAGGAGGCGCAGGCAGAGGATGATGATGATGAAGGAGGGGAGGGAAAGGAGGGAAATGAAGATGTCGAAATGTTACACTCTCTTGGGCCGAATTCCCTAGAAGCAACTCCTGAGAGGTGATATGCTGAGAGAACCGTGTCTTCACGAGTTGTCTTGCCTCAAATGTCAACAGTGCCCAAGTTGGCACCCCCACAGGGCATTTTTGCCTGGAAAAGAACAAAGCTGCGTGTGATTCGCAGCCAACACCCACAGCGGCGGGTCCCTCACCTGCACCGGCCGATGACCAGAGTCTGCAGGGGTGACAAGAAAGTGCCCACCACAGTCTGTCAGCCTTGTACAACAGTTCCAAAAGTTTATGTGGCTTTCAAACAAATCTGGACAGCAATTCTTTCAAAGTAATGAGCTCATTATTATGATTGTTTTTTCTCAGTGACTGCTTTCTGTGGTAGATGACAAGCTGTTCCTCACACAGGCTAGCTAGAAGGTTTCTTTTGCCAAGGACTTGGAACCAACTCCAATGTTTTAAAATTACATTGGCTGGGGTGACATTGGTTAATGACATTATATGAGTTTCAAGCGTCCCACTCTTTGACACGTCATCAGTACATTGCATGGTGTCCACCACGTAAAATCTGCCCCCCTTACGTGACCATTTACTCCCCTAACCTCTCTCCCATCTCCCACCCCCTCCCCTCTGCTCACCACCACACTGTAGTCTGTATCCACGAGTTGTTGTTTGCTTGTCTTTCTTGTTTGTCCACCTGCGGCTTTCAGTTTTCTGTCCCACATGTGACCGAAATCGTATGACTTTGGTCCTTTGTGCTCGATTTGTTTTGCCGAGCATCATATTCACAACGCCCATCCAATCGTCGCCGATGGCGGTCTTCCCACTTTCCTTATGGCTGAGTGGTGTTCCGTCGTGTGTACGCGCCACATCGTCTTCATTCAGTCATCCCTTGAAGGACACTTGGGTTGTCTCCATGTCTTGTCCACCGTGAATAGTGCCGCAGGGAAATCGATGTCACGTGGCTGAGTGTTTTGTGAAGGAGCTGACGTGCTTCGAGAAAGTGGTTTCAGCACACGGCGATGAGGTACTCGTGTGCAGTCTTGATGTTCGATTCCCTAGTGCCTTCACGAACATAATGGAAGGGAGGGTTTATTTTGTGCTGGTTAAATGGAATTAAAGGCACTAATTATGGGCTGCTCTTCTCAGAACATTAATTTAGTTTGGGGATTCTTCAGGGCGGTGACAGGGCATGCTCAAATAGCATACACAATGCACTTCTTTGGGTATCTTGAGGCTAGCACATTTGCGTGACTAATGAATCCAGAGTATATTTCCATGCATTTAAGTAGTAAGACGGTTTCCTGTTTCCCTTCATGATTGACAACATAATTAAATAAGTTATATTTATACATATTCTGTTAATTTATGATGCATTCTATTAATATAAAAAATTAACAGAAGGCTACTTCTGTGAAAGATATTTTGACAGCAATTTTCCAGAATGGTGTGATGATTTGTTTTCTTTTTATGTGACTTAAAAGAAAATACACAAGAAAATGTAGAATAATACCTTGCTTCTTCTTATTAAATGGTGCTCAGGTCAATTACCCCTGACAAATGTGATGTCATTTATTTCTAAGCCAACCTGTTAGCTTGTCCCCTACTTCTTACACGGAAGCATTTTTGCAGAAATATATCAATTCTATTAAACAACAAAATTGGAACTATTACTCTTGACTCTTGCTCGAGAGTAAAAAATAAGTCAGAAGGCGTGACAACCAGGAGATGGATTCTCCTTATCAAAACGTTGGCATAAACCGAGAAAAAAAAAAATGACTTCAATTTTTGGAAAGTACTAGAAAATTACCATTTTTAAAATGTACAAGATTCGGGTGAGTTGGGTCTCTCCCCGCGTGACCTGGCTTTTCTCAGAAATCTAGTTATAAAATGTTGAATTACGGTGTGTTGTTCGCTAGACTGGCCTGTTCCAGAGAAATTTCAAAGAGGCAAGAAGGCACAAAATGTGACGTTTTTGCAGAGGAAAAAAATAATGATTCAGAGCAACTGAGACAAGAAACTTCAGAGATAAGTGAAGCGGAACAATGTACACTGGGTGCAGGTGCAATGCTACCAAAAGAGAACAATAAGCCTCAGGAATTAACTGCTAAAACTATCAAAGATATTCTGGAAGAACTAACACTTTGATTTTAACTTGTGGCTTTAGACTACTTAGTAGCTGAGCATAACATGCCTTCTTGAGTCAAGTTCTTGTGGAATCAAGTTCCTTGACGGACGTTGTCCTTAAGAAGCATTAGTGAGGTTGGTACGACAGGTAAGTGATCATCCTACCTTGATGATGGACCTGGGTCTCGACACCACGTGCCAGGCTTAGAGAACTGTTTTCATTCATTTACCTGTACTCCATCACACAGCAAGGAGACAGGGAGGGGCTTTGGGTCACGTGAGGAATCATTCAACTCCGAAGAGCATCCACATGCAACAGAAGAGCCTTCCCATGAACTTTCTTAGTCTTCAAAATCCCTGGGGAGTTAGAGTGGTAATTGTACGTGGGATTGAAGAGAATAAAATCAGATCACAGGGAGGCACACGGGACTGGCTGTGGAAAATCAGGGCTGTGGAAAATTCTAAGTGAATGTGTTACAATCTGTAAGCATGGGTGCTTTTCCCAAGCAAAGTCCCTGGACAGAGCTTCCTGTCCAGCAAAATGCTGACCTCTGAGAGGGCTTCCAGTACAGAAGGCAGCTCTGCTTTCCATGAGCACAAAGGTTTGTCCCACAATTCACAATTCTAAATAAAGCTCACTAAGACGAAAGGTGAACACCACTCAATTTTCACGTGCCTTACATCTAGAAGACTTCTGGTATCACACAACAGCCTTGTGTGATTTTCCGAATGCTTGCAAAATTAGTGCCACTTCCCACAGGAAGCTGAGGTTTATTTTTTCATGCGTTTGTGGCTTGGATCGGATTTTACCCACTGAGATGCTGGTTCCGCACCGCTGTCATTCACAAGGAAGGCACTTTTTGACGGGTAATGATTCAGATCACCGATTCCTCAGTCAAGGAGGAAAGCATTGTCATGGGGATTGTAACTTTTCATATATTCCTTGAAAGTCACATCATTCGGCAGGAAAGGATGAAAAAGAAGGAAAGGAAGAGCCTTCCGTTATTCACTCAACATTCACTCGGCACTTCCCGTGTGTGGCACAGCTAAGCAGGGGGCTGAGAGACCACAAGATTCTAATGCTTACTGTCCGTCGCAGGCACTCTTTTGCCCAAACGTTTGAGGGAAAAATAAGGATGCGCATTATAGGACCTACCGGCCAAGATGGAGGCGTAGGTAGACACCCTGTGCCTCCTCGCACAACCAAAAGATGGACAACAACAAATTTTAAAAGAAAAAACAACCAGAACTGACAGAAAATCGAACCGTATGGAAGTCCGACAACCAAGAAACTAAGAAACTTACATCCAGACTGGTAGGAGGGGCGGAGAGGACTCGTGCGGCGGGGCGGCGGCTGGCGGATCCGGGAGAGGCGCGGCTGGCCGGGAGAGGTGGCGGCTGCGGCCCGGGCATCCCACTCCCTCGTGAGGATAAACGGGGAGGAACAGCTCGGGAGCGGGACGGACCCCGCGGCCCAGAGTTCCGCCGCCGGGAGGTGAAGCCTCAAAGCCTCTGATTGAAAACTCCTGTGGGGGTTGAGGCGGCAGCGGTGGGAGAGGCTCCCGGCCTCACGGGAGAGCTCGTTGGAGAAACCCACAGGGTCCTGGAGCGTGCACGGCCCTCCCACCGGGGATCAGCGCCGGAGCCAGCACCAGGGGGGCCCCGTTGGACTGTGGATGGTGTAGAAAGTGACTGGTAACCGGCAGGGAGCGGAGCGGCCGCCATTGTTCCCTCTCGGACCCCTCCCTCACAAACAGCGTCACAACGCAGCGACGTAGCCGCCACGTCTTGGTGAACACCTAAAGCTCCGCCCCTTACTACGTAACAGGCGCGCCAAGACAACAAAAATGGCCCAAAGGAAAGAATAGATCAAAGCTCCAGAAAAAAATACAACTAAGCGATGAAGAGATAGCCAACCTATCAGATGCACAGTTCAAAACACTGGTAATCAGGATGCTCATAGACTTGGTTGAATTTGGTCGCAAATTAGACGAACAAATGAAGGATACAATAAGGGAAATGAAGAAAAATGTACAGGGAACCAACAGTGATGGGAAGAAAAACGGGACTCAAATCAATGGTGTGGACCAGAAGAAAGAAA
>VMDR010030916.1:0-12213 GCA_007922815.1 Macrotus californicus
ACAGAAGGAAGAAATAAACATTCAACCAGGACAGAATGAAGAAACAAGAATTCAAAAAATGAGGAGAGGATTAGAAACCTCCAGGACAACTTTAAACTTTCCAAAATCCAAATCATAGGGGTGCCAGAAGGAGAAGAGGGAGAGCAAGAAATTGAAAACTTATTTGAACAAATAATGAAGGAGAACTTTCCCAATATGGTGAAGGAAATGGATTTCCAGGAAGTCCAGGAAGCCCAGAGAGTGCCAAAGAAATTGGATCCAAGAAGAAACACACCAAGGCACATCATAATTAAGTGACTCAAGACTAAGGATAAGGAGAGAATCTTAAAAGCAGCAAGAAAAAAGGTGAGAGTTACCTTCAAAGGAGTTCCCATAAGTCTATCAGCTGATTTCTCAAAAGAAACCTTGCAGGCAAGAGTGGGCTGGAAAGAAGTATCCGAAGGACCTACATCCAAAATTACTCTATCCAGCAAAGCTATCATTTGGAATGGAAGGCAGATAAAGTGCTTCCCAGATAAGGTCAAGTTAAAGGAATTCATCATCACCAAGCCCTTATTATATGAAATGTTAAAGGGACTTATCTAAGAAATAGAAGAAGATAAAAAACTATGAATAGTAAAATGACAACAAACTCACAACTATCAACAACTGAACCTAAAAAAAAATGAACTAAGCAAACAACTAGAACAGGAACAGATTCACAAAAATGGAGATTACATGGAGGGTTTTCAATGGGGAGGGGGAAGGGGAAGAATGGGAGAAAAGCTACAGGGAATAAGAAGCATAATTGGTAGGTATAATATAGATAGGGGATGTTAAGAATAGTATAGGGCAAATATAAATGAATGGATCAAAAAACTATGGTACATTTACACCATGGAATACTACACAGCAGAAAGAAAGAAGTAGCTCCTGCCCTTTGTGACAGCATGGATGGAACTGGAGAGCATTATGCTAAGTGAAATAAGCCAGGCAGTGAAAGACAAATACCATATGATCTCACCTTCAAGTGGAACCTAATCAACAAAAGAAACAAGCAAGCAAAATATAACCAGAGATATAGAAATTAAGAACAAGTGGACAGTAACCAGAGGAAAGGTGAAAGGGAATAATGGGGGGCAAAGGGGGAAGGGTTTTCATGAGCAACTATAAAGGACATATGGACAAAACCAAGGCAAAGATGGAATCAAGGGAAGGAGGTGGGGATGGGTGGAGTTGGGGGGAGTGGTGGGGGGAGAAATGTAGACAACTGTTCTTGAACAACTGTAAAATAATTTTAAAAATAAATTCAAAATAAACCTACTTATAGGTTTTTGATTTCTCCATAATCACTACCAAAAACAAAAAAAGAATAGTATAGGGAATGGAGATGCCAGAACTTATATATACAATTCATCGACATGAATTGAGGGGGCAAGGGGAGCTGCTGGAGGATGAGGGGTTGCAGGGTAGGGGGATAAAGGGGAGAAAAAAATGGGACAACTGTAATAGCATAATCAATAAAATACACTTTAAATAAATGAGAGTACTGATAATAAATACGTGCCCTACAACCTCTACCATGTAGGGGTCAGAAGGAAACAAGGAAGATGGAAAGCCTGATATGGATATATAATTACATGTGAAATACTGGCACAGACCCCAAATTGGTGTTGCTATGTGGTTTTAGTTCTGATTGAGGAAGCTTTAAGACCTTGAAAATCATTTAATCATAATACATTTTTAAATCAATTTTGTTCTCCAAAACCCAGACTCTTTCCAGAGAAAATGGAATAGATTTGTCTGTAGTCATCCTCCTCCTTGTCTGCAGAGCACCAAGAAACTTTGTTCACAAAGGTTACTAGATGCTGTAAATGATGCCAGGGTGAGGATTCCTGTTGGCCTAAGGGCTGGGGAAGTGGACTCTTCCTCATAAGTCTCTCTCCATGAATGCCCAACCCAGAGATCCTTACCAAGAAGTCAACAATGACTAGGCCAGATGGCCCTGCCTTGACATGAAGAGGAGACCAGGGGTTCCCACAACCAAGGCTCCCAGGACACAGGTTCTAGAAATTGCCCCATTTTGGATTGTCACCTAAATCTTTTTAATTTGTATGCTCTTATCTCATCTTTTCCACTATTAAAGTGTAAGTTCCTTGAAGACAGGCATGTGACTTATTCATTAGGAAAAAAGCATGTGGCAAATGTGGATAAAATACTGATTTGGAGTTAAAACAATCAAGTTCTAATGTCATCTTCAAACAATGAGGTCTCCAAACTCAGTTGTATAAGAGTAGGCAGGAAGCTGTTAAAGCTCCTCAGCCTTGTTTTCTGCTTCTAGATATGAGAACTATTATAGCTTCCAATAGGATAATTCAGTTTTGTTTAAATTTACTTAATATTGACAGTATCTGTTAGGGCATGTGTGCTTGGTTCTTTATATGTATTAACTCATGAAGCCCCACAACTCAACGGAATACAATATTATGATGTCCATTTTGTAGATATAACCATTTACCGCTTTATAGAAACATTAGAAATGCCCTGAGATTCAGTCCTTGGTTGTTTTTGACTCTTTTTCTATTTATACTTACTCCCTGAGTGATGCCATCTGGCCTCAAGGCTTTCAACATCATCTAGTTCCAAAGACTTCCAACTTAATCTGTCAAGCCCAGACTGCTCCAAGGAACTTCATACCCAACTTCTCACTCAAGATTGAGCAGGAATCTGAACATGACCTAAGCCAAGCTCCTTTTTCAATTACACATTCTTGGTAAGTGTTAATTCCCTTCTTTCAATTGCTGAGACCAAGTGCCTTGGAGTCATCCTTGAATCCTCTCTTAATCTGACCTCCCACATCCAATTCATGAAAAAAATCTTTTCAGCTCTATCTTTGGGCTGCTCACTTCTGGGTGTCTACTGCTACCCCTTAGTTCAAGCTACCATCATCTCCCACATGAATTATTGCTGGAGCCTTTTGACTTGTCTCCCTGCTTCTGAGCTTTCCCTGTGACGGTCTATTCTCAATCCAATGGCCAGGGGAATGCTACTGGAAAGAGAAATTAAATTATTTGTCTCCTCTGCTCTACACACTCTTACGGCTGCCCATCTCATCAGAGGAGAATCCAAGTCCTCTAACACCGATGAGGACTGACATGATCTGCTGCCTTCCCATGGCCCTCTGACCTCATCTCCCGGCAACCTGGTCCTCCTTGACCCATCTCCAGCCTTCTTGCAGCCTGGTTGATTCTTCAGCACCCCTGCATCTTCTCAGAACCTTGTGCTTGCTGCTCCCTCTGCCTAGAACTCTCTGCTCTCACATACCCACAGGGCTCCTTCTCTCACTTCCTTCAGGTATGTCTCCAACATTCTCCTGGCTCCTCTTTCTATACCATCAGCCCTGAAACACCTCAATTCATAACTTTCAACCCCTTCCTTTATTGTCCTTTCTCAGAATGTGTCATTGCCTAAAATATTACATATTCCCTTTGTTTATAGTGTGTCGGTCCCTCTAGAATGAGAACTACACCAGGGCAAACATGTCTGTTTTGGTCACAGCTGTGACCCCAGTGTCCATTACATGACACTTATAAGGTGCTCAGTTCATCATTTTGGAAATGATGAATAAGGAAACCGAACCTCACATAGGTTAAGAAATTGCCTACAATCAAAAATGTTGACACAGGAAGTAGTATTTGCAGCATGTGAATCTTAAGATCCCTCTGAAATAGGAAAAGGGGAGATTTGGGCCCTTTGGGCCATGGTCCATTTATTTCTGAAAGCTCCTCAAGTGCCATTCTTGCCAAAAAGTGTCTTTTAGAACTCTGGGCAATGGTGCCCAGTGAATCAGCCCTGGCAAGCTGCCTGGTGCATAGCAAGCTGACACAGATAAGTCCTGGAGTTCCGTGCATAACTCAGATTCATAGCCCTTGACATGGCCTGTCAGCTCCCACTGCCTTAGGTTCTAAATTTGTGTGATCTCAGCATAATTAGGCCAGTTTTTGTCATTCCACAACTGCTAACTATGCAGTGGCTGAGGTGTATTATGGCTCCTCTTGGAAGCAGATGACATATCATGAAATATTTATTAAAAAAACAAGTGCAGTTTTCTTAATTATTATCACTGACTGCTTCCCCTCAAAGTCCAGGAGAGGTGAGTCTGTGTACAGCACCATTGCCTGAATATGATAATTTCCTTTTGATCTTTAACTTTCCTCCAGAGCATTTGGGTACATTTTGTGGCTTCTTTGAAAAGCTCCATTCAGCCACACTGGCTGCTTATTTCCCCAATCTGCAATGCTTTTTGTTTTATCATTTACATTTCTTAGACTGTTTCAGATGAATAAATATTGCCCCAACTGCTCCACCTTAATAAAACTATTATTGCTCATTACCTCTGTGTGCTAGAATTAGCTGGAAAATATGCAGTGAGGTTGTTCTCTGGTTTTGTGTATTTATAATTAAAACATCACTTCTTTCTCTGGGACCCCTGGAGTATATTTTTGGGAGTGAAGAAACAGATCTTTGAACACAAGTTAATGAGTTCAGGTCATCGCTACATAGGACCCATATTTTACTTAAAGGCATCACCAGTTCTTGGGTGGGTGAGTAGAATTAGAAAGTAAATGTGCTTCAGCTCTTCCCAAACCCTTGCAGCTCATTAAAGCTGCTTGGTCTTAGAGCTCTTCTTATCCAGGTCTCAAACATCTCCCTTCTCTCTTCCCCCTTTCTTGCCTTTCTCTTATTCCACAGCTTCCTTCTCAAGTAAATACAAGAACCTCATTTAACAACTTTTCACATTGACTACATCTGGGGTCTCCCACTTCCACAAAATGGAATTGGAGGATGGAAAGCCTATTCCATATGAGGATTATGAGATCATTAACCATACAACCACTTGAAATAAGAACACAACGTCTCTCAGTTTCTTTTGCCCTTTCTCAACTCTCTTAAGCCCGCCTCTTTTTGGAGAAGTCAAAGCAATTGATATGGATAAAAACCTATGCACTAAGATCTCAAAATATACATTTACTTTTATCCTCTACCAATAAGAAAAGTAGAAGCTAGTCTCATAATCTCCATTTCATAGGTGGAAAAGCTGAGGAATTGAGAAGCTAAGATTTAAAAATCCAAGTAGAACCTCAGAGTAATTAGAGGGAGTATTTAATACATACAAACGAATATGTAACTCAATGAGACATAAAATACACTAACAAAATAAGTATCGAGAATACGATATCCAGCTCAAGAACTTGAAGTACTAGTTTTCATCTATGCCACATCTTGAATTGTAGTTATATCAGTCAGAATAGTTTAGATATGCTACAGTAATAAACAGCTCCAAAATCTCATTTAGTCAGAACAACAAAGGTTGTTGCTAACAAGTTCCCAGTTACTGCTGCTGGTGCTGGCTCTTGGGCCACACCCTAAGTAGCACTGCTTTACATTTTTTCTTTCCTTCCTACTAAATGGTACCATAAGCTAGCAATAGTTATGAAATAAGCTATGTACCTCAGGCTATGAAATAGATAAGTAACCTCTATTACTGAAGTCACTTATTCCTTTGTATTATGTCTTCAGACATCCTCCCAGGGACATATCTTGATGATGGTAATCCTTTTTTCCAGGTAGGAAAATTAAGGGGCATAAGAGTTTTCCTCCAGGGAAGCAGCAGGTATTTGGCCCCAAATGCTGACCTAACATGGTCTTATTCAATTATGTCTGGACCATAGGTGAAGGCAGCTCAGAGAGCTCGTGCTACTCCTGAAGGTCCCATCATTTTTCCCTGACCCACCCACCCTGAAAGATACCCAACAAAGTAAAATTCTACTGTATAGGTTAAATATCACAATATCTGCCATGCTACATCCCACTTAAATGAAATCCTTCCACATACATCAAAACTAGGACATATTGTAACATTACTCAACCATTGATAGGGCCAAAGGTGGGCAGCCCAGTGTGAAAGCTCCGTGTAACAAGAACAACGCAGATTAACCAGACCACTAGATTGTTGTCCCATGAGGCCAGGAGTATTATAGTTCTGGTTTTTCCTAAGACACCAGATTAATAGACTCTTTATGATCAAAAAGACTGAAATTTCTATTGTGGTAGGAGAGGGTTAAGAAAGCCTGTTTCCAAGCTTAAGCTCATAGGAAATTAATGTTTGATTTTTCAAAAGGCAGTAGCATCAAAGGATAAGAAGGGACTGTTTTCCCCTGGGCAGAGATGAATATATTTAAATTACTTGCTGGTTGATAATTTTTTTAAAAGAGCAAACTTGTGGATTTCGTTATAGTTTTTACATTTTTATTTATAGAAAAGACACCCTCTTATTACCTGTTGTGGGACAGAATACACTCATCGGTGACCTTGGAATGCCACTGTTAAAATGATAGGTTTCCAAGGGTAGAGGGCAGAGTTGATGGGCAAGCTCTGGGCAACTCTTGCTTGGGCTGATTGGGGAAAGAGTATCCCATCTCACATAGCATCTATGACAGGCAGATCTAAGCATGTGCACATGCCTGCAATGTGAGAGTGCATGTGCATATCTGGAGAGTAAGCACTCCATGCTGTGACCATGGGAGCTGAAATCCTAAAGGGAGTGGCTCCTTGAGAAGCTCTGAATGAATTATAGGAATTTAGTCAATGAACATCCCAGCTGTTACCCACAAGGTCTGGGAGCATCAGAGGCTCTTTTCCAAGCTTACTAGACTTACATGGATTCCAGAGTTATTTTCATACATTTATCCAAAAGGATTAAAATTTTCCACCAATGTGGTGATAGGGCATGGAGAAAGATTTGATTTAGAAAAATTAAGGAATATGGTGTTTTTTGTCCTGTATGTCAAGAACCAAAGAGATATCTATTAAGTTGTCTTACTTATTGCCATATTTATTCTTATAGTAGCCCTCATGGCTTGAAGAAATTTGAATGACCCTTTATTCCTTGCTGAGAAAAGGGGACAAACTGGTTCAGAAACATATTGCAAAATGAGTCTCCCCTAAACAGCTGTTTGCTGCTTCAGGTCAAAGGAGGGAACTACCCAGTTTCACAGGAAGGTTAGTGTCTCAGAAAATAAATTCCTGGCAGCCTCTCTTTCCTCTGTTTGGTGAGACATTCTGAACCATGCAGAGTGGGAACCTGAGCCAAAGAAAGGACAAGTGGGTTCCCAGGAGAAGGGAGAAAAATAGGGAAAGCAAAAATTGTATTTCCACAAATACAGAATACCTTCTGCTATCCTTCCTCCTAAGAAAATGGCTTATTTGGAAAATGATACACTTTCTCATTACCTGTCTGAACCTTCTTGACAGCATGTTGTATCCCTTTTTCAGGGATACCACATCACTTGCTTGATGGTTGCCAGTTCAGCCTGTGTCCCTCAAAACAACACCAATGCCTCCTTGACCTTGAAGTCACCATGGGGTTATTGCTGGACCTCCAAAATTCTTTAACAGCAACCTTCCATAATCCTCTGTTTACCCATAGTTGGTGGGTGGATTTTTCTGCAAACACAGGAGAGTCACAGAATGTAGATATTATGATTCCTGAATGATACAGAATTTATTCAAGGCTCTAATGAGAATGATTTCAGTTCTCTTAATGCTCCCCTCCCCATTCTGGTCATACCTTTTTGAAACTCTTCTTTCCCTGAAGTCTACATTAAAATTAGCCTGGATTGACTTAATGCTTGGACAAATATAATATTAAGCATTAATGATTGCTTTATTCATTTACTGCTGCACAAAATCAACCCCAAATTTATTGACCTAATTAGCAATATTAGCATATTATTTCTCCCAGTTTCACTTGAGTTTCTCATGCAAGGGCAACCTTATGTTGGCTGGAACTATGGTCATCTGGAGTCCTAACATGGGCTGAAGAATCCACTTCCAAAATGACTCTCATTTGCCTGATGAGATGATGCTGACTGTTGTTGGGGGCTGCAGATCCTCACTATAGGGTGCATGAGCATTCACAATGCATGGCCACTGGTTTCCCCAATGGGAGGGACCTAAGAGAAAGGTGTAAGTCACAAAATGTTTTCTGTTCTAGCCTTGTCACTTCCACTGTGTTCTATTGGTTGAGGCCATTACAAAAGTATGCTTGGGATCTAGGGGAGAAAACAACTCAACCTCCTGATGGAGTCACATTGTAAAAAGAGTATGCATATGGGATCTATTTTATTGCAGCCATTTGGAAAATATAATCTGCCATAATGGCTGACAGAAATGTAAGGAATGCCCCAGGGATAAGTGTTGGAAACACAGGTTTCCTAAATTTCTTTTTTTAAATATATTTTATTTTATTTGTATTATTATTTATTTATTTGTTTTTAAAATATTTTTATTACTTTATTGTTGTTCAATTACAGTTGTTTGCATTTTCCCTCCACCACTCCCCCCCAAGCCAATCCTACCTCCCTCCCTTGCTCCACCCTCCCCCTTCGTTATGTCCATGTGTCCTTTATAGTGTTTCCTGGAAACCTTGATCATGCTGTTACAGTTGTCCCATTTGTTTCTCCCCTGTATTCCCCTCTACCCTGCACACCTCCTCCCACCAGCATTTCCACTACCTTTAGTTCATGTCTATAGGTCATACATGTAAGTTCTTAGGCATCTCCATTTCCTATACCTGTCTATTAACCTCCCCCTGTCTATTTTGTACCTACAAATTTTGCTTTTTATTTCCTGCACCTTTTCTATCATTCTCTCCCCTTCACCTTCCCACTTATAAGTCCCCGTGTGATCTTACTTTGGGTGATCCTATTCCTGTTCTATTTGTTTTCTTTGTTTTTGTTTTTAGGTTCAGTTGTCGATAGTTGTGAGTTTGTTGTCACTTTACTGTTCATAGTTTTGTTCTTCTTTTTCTTAGATAAGTCCCTTTAACATTTCATATAATAAGGGCTTGGTGATGATGAACTACTTTAACTTCACCTTATCTAATCCGCCTTTCCTTTCTAAATGATAGCATTGCTGGACAGAGTAATCTTGGATGTATGTCCTTGCCTTTTATGACTTTGAATACTTCTTTCCAGCACCTTCTTGCCTGCAGGTTTCTTTTCAGAAATCAGCTGATAGTCTTATGAGAACGCCTTTGTAGGTAACTGCCTCCTTTTCTCTTGCTGCTTTTAAGATTCTCTCCTTATCTTTAATCCTGGGTAGCTTAATGATGATATGTCTTGCTGTGTGCTTCCTTTGGTCCAACTTCTTTGGGGCTCTCTGGGCTTCCTGGACTTCCTGGAGGTCTATTTCCTTTGCCAGATTAGGGGAGTTCTTCTTCATTATGTTTCCAAATAAGTTTTCAATTTCTTGTTTTTCTTTTTCACCTTATGGCTCCCCTATGATTCAGATGTTGGAATGTTTAAAGTGTCCCAGCAGTTCCTATGCCTCTCCTCTTTTTTTTGCATTCTTGTCTTCATTCTGTTCTGGTTGGATGTTTATTTCTTCCTTCTACTTCAAACTGTTGATTTGAGTCCCAGTTTCTTTCCTGTCACAGTTGGTTCTTTGTGCATTTTCCTTTATTTTATTTTTCATAGCCTTCACTTCTTCCTGTATTTTGTGACCTTACTCAACCATTTCTGTGAGCATCCTGATTACCAGTGTATTGAATCTGATAAGTTTGCATCTGATAGGTTGACTATCTCTCCATTGCATAGTTCTATTTTTGGAGCGTTGATCTATTCTTTCATTTGGGCCATATTTTTTTTGTCTGCACACCTGCTAGGTAGTAAGGGGCAGAGCCTTAGGTGTTTGCCAGGACGGGCCAACCCACTTCACTTCATTGTAATGCTGTATGTGGGGGAAGGGTCTGAGCAGGAACAATGTCACTTGCTTGGCTCTCGGCTGGCTTTCAGTCCCTTCCTCCACTACCCACAAGCAAATTGGGCCCTTCTGGTGCTGATTCCAGATTGGGTGGGTTTGTGTACATTCTAGGACCTTGTGGGTCTCTCCAACAAAGTCTCATATGAGACTGGGCATTTCTCTCACTGCCTCACCCCCACAGAATTTTACAGTCAGAGGTTTTGAGGCTTTATTTTTCTGCTCTGGAACTCTGGGTTGCGTGGTTTGTTTCACTCCCCAGTTGTTCCTTTAGGTTTATCTGCAAGCAAATGTGGGACTACCTGGTCTGCCGGCCACTACCTCACCTGCCCCAGTTCTCCAGCCACCACTTTGCTTCAAGTCCTCTCTGCTCTGGCTGCCTGTCTCTACTCCTCCTACCAATCTGGGTGAATATTTCTTCTTTAACTCCCTAGTTGTCAAACTTCCATACAGTTCATTTTTCTGGCAGGTCTGGTTATTTTTGTTTTTAAATGTGTTGTCCTACATTTGATTGTGTGAGGAATCAATGTGTATCTACTTGTGCCTCCATCCTGTCTGGAAGTGGTTCCTAAATTTCTGAAGGTACAAAGCCTTACCACAAAAGCCCAAATATGTAATGTTAGAAAGTAAACTTGTCCCTCGAATGTAATCTAGGACAGTAACCAGGAATTGTGCATGAGAGATTCAGTAATGACAGAAATTCAGGCCCTGAATTAGGAGATCTCATAAGTGTGAAGAAAGACAAATAGTAGCACTTACAATTTGAGAAGTTTCAATGATTCTTTCCTCCACACTTTTTCTTAAAATAAAGAAGATAGTTTTCCTTAAGGAAGCTCTGACTTCATAAAGCAGGTTCTTTGGGCTTTGGGGATGCAGAGTTAGAAGAATAGAGTTAGCAGGGTGGGTGAGCATGGAGACTGAAATGGAAAGAAAGAAGGATAAGGTAAAGGAATCAGGCCTGCCTTAGTGACTGATTGGCTTAACTAGAGTGGGGAAAAAAGCACTTGACCTGGAGTGAAAGATTTGGGAGTATAGTTTCAGGGTCATTACAGGAGAAGTATGCTATGAGGGTAGTAGAGAAATGAGGATTTCATGGGTTTGAACTGTGCATTTGCTGTTCTTTAATATTCTTAATAGATTTGAGAAAAGAATGGGATTCTCTTCAAATTAATTTTAACCACTGAATTGTAATTTTTTTCCTTTTATTGATTCCAGAGAAAAGGGAAGGGAGGGAGAAAGAAAGGAAGAGAAACATTGATGTGGCAGAGAAACATTGACTGGTTGCCTCTTACATATGCCCTGATTGGAGACCAAACCAGCAACCCAGGCATGTGCCCTGATTGGGAATGAAACTGGTCATCTTTCAGTTTGCAGGACGATAGCCCACCAACTGAGGAACACTGGCCAGGGTTGAATTGTATCTTTGAATGAGATTCATCCCAAAGACTAAATCATGTGCGTATCAGGCTTCAAGAACCCAGAAATTAAATTTTGGGGTAAAAGTGTGATCCCTGAAGTCACACAGATATGGATACAATGTTGGCTTATGAGATACTGGCTGGAGGCTGGGGACAAATTATTTACCTTCTTGGAGCCTCAGTTTTATCCTCAGTCAAATGAAGTAACGTGTTTCTAAGTTTCCCCTAGCATTTTAAATACTAAACCTGATACATCCCCAAATCATATGACTTCCTATAGTTTGGCATCCAGGCAAAAATCAGGACTTTGAAAAATAGAGTCCCTGAAACAGAATAATAAGAGGAGTTGCTTAAAATAGAGGTTCTCCAGCAAATCCAGGGCACAAGACTCTTCATTTATGGCAATTAAAACTTTTCAGCCCTCTCTGTGGAAACTGGGGCATGCCACCTGCTCCTCAGCTTCTCTACGGCATGTACTTTGCATTACAAAGTTGTAAAAGAGTCAAGTAGAATTCTTTTTTTTAAAGTACATCCAAATTCTGATATGTTCAAATTAGATTTCATGTCTTCTTCTTAGATATTTAAAGTGAAAATAAAGGTGGAAACTGAGGCAAAATGTCAACTTTCCCCCAAAACTTAATGTTTATTTGGGAAAACATTCAGACATTTTTTCTTTTTATTTAAAGCTTAGTTAGATAGATTTGCCCCCTCCCCTCACCATTTGCTCTAAAAAGCAGTTTCAATATGATTCACATACAATTTGAAGTTATTTTTGAAAATGCTACTTTTTTATTTTTTTTCCAAACTGATAGGGTTTTTCTTGAACCTGGAGTCTTACGTTGCTGATGATAATAATGATAGCAATTGAATAGGAAGACCTGCAATATTCTGGACCTCTTCATATCTTCAAATTAGTTATTTCTTCCTTCTCTTTTTTTCTTTCTTCTCTCTCTCTAGACCGTGTCTTCATGACCATCATCTCAACATTTTTTTT
>VMDR010030917.1:0-12213 GCA_007922815.1 Macrotus californicus
ATAAATTTTATACTCAACCACCATCATACATAGTTATTAGAATATTATTGACTATGTTTCTTACTTTACATACCCATGACTATTCTCTTAATCCAATTTGTACCTCTTAATCCATTCACTGCTTTCACTTATCCCTCCAACACCCATCTCTTTTGGTAACCATCAAAATGGTCTCTGTATCTATGAGTCTGTTTCTGTTCTGCATGTTTGTTCATTTTGTTTTTAGATTCAGTCATTGATAGATATGTATACCTTTTCATATTTTATGTAATGCTGGTTTCATGATGATAGACTCCTTTAGGTTTTACTTTATCTGTCCTTTGATCCTAAATGAGAGCTGTGTTGGGTAAAGTTATCTTGGTTGTAGTTCATTGCTTTTCATCACTTTGAATATTTCTTGCCAATCCCTCCTGGCCTGCAAAGTTTCTGTTGAGAAATCAGCCTGAAGTTTTATGAGATCTCCCTTGTAAATCACTAACTGTTTTTCTTTTGATGCTTTTAAGATTCTCTCTTTGTTTTTAACATTTTGCTTTTTAATTATGATGTGTCTTGGTGTAGGCCTCTTTTGGGTTCATCTTGTTTGGGGCTTTCTGCATTTCCTGGACTTGTTTGTTTATTTCTTTCACTAGATTATGGAAAAATTTTTCTGTCATTATTTTTTCAAATAGGCTTTTTAAAATTTTGTTTTAAATTTTATTTATTGATTTGAGGAAGAAGAGGAGGAGAAAGAGAGAGATCAATTTTGTTGTACTACTTATTTATGCATTCATTGGTTGAGTCTTGTATGTGCCCCAACCAGAAATTGAACTCAAAACCTTGTTGCAGTAGGACAATACTCTTAATCAACTGAAGTAGCTCACTTGGACTCAATTTCTTGCTCTACTTCCAGCCCCCTAATGTAAATGCTGGTATGCTTGAAGTTGTCTAAGAGGTTCCTTACGCTACCTTCATATTTTTGGATTCTTTTTTCTTTTTGCTGTTATGATTGAGTGTTTTTTGCTTCCTTATATTCCAAATCATTGATTTGATTCTTCGCTTTATGTACTCTACTGTTTATTCCCTGTAATTGATTCTGCATTTCTGTAAGTGTATGCTTCATTTATGACTGTTTTTTTATGGTTTTCATATACTTTTTTTAGGCTATTGCAGTTCTAAGTTCATTGAGCATACTTATAACCAGTGTTTTAAATTCTACATATAATAGATTGTTTGTCTCCATTTTGTTTAGTTTTTTCCTGGTGTTTTGTTCTCTTCTTTTATTTAGGATATGTTTCTCTGTCTCCTCATTGTGACAGCTTCCTTTGTTTTGTTCTATGAATTAGGTAGAGTTTCTATGTCTCCTGAGCTTGGTAGAGTGGCCTTGTGTAGTAGGTGCTCTGTTGGATCCAGTGGCACAGCCTCCCTGAACCCTCGTTGGGCACTCCAAGTGCACCTCCAGCACCCTGTGTGAGCTTTGTACACCCTCCTATTGTAGTTGAAACTTGATGGCTGTTGGCATATCAATAGAAGATATTTACCCCCAGGCCAATTGACTGCAAGGACTGGCTATAACCACCAACCACAGAGGATCATCTCTGTAAGAGACCACCTCACAGAGCAGGACTTCTTTCATCAGGGTTCTGGTGCCTGCTAAGTCCACCCCTTGAATGTGTCACATATAGAGGTGGTTGGTTGGTGCTTTGAAGTGCTGAAGCTGTCCACTGGGTGTGCTGGTTCCGGGGCCTCACTGGAGGTACAGGCCAATGTCAGCCTCTGCCTGTGTTCCTCCTGACATGAGTTACAAAGTGATCTCCAGATGGCTACAAATCATTCTGGGTTTAATCCTGCTCCAGAGAGGACAAGCTGCAATCCAAAACTATGGCTATGGTTATGGCTATAGTTATGGTTAGCCAAGACCAAGGCTATGGCTAGTGCTGGGTCTGGGGCCACTTAGTGAGACATATGGGGAACACCAAGGCCAGAGGCTGCATATTTGAGGGATTTTAGGAAAGTCTGAAGCATGAGCCAAAACAGGGCATTCATATGGAAAAGCCACTGGAAATAGCTTGGGTGGGTCTGCAAGCTGGATGGGGTAAGGTCTCAAGGAATCGTGTGGCAAACAATGTGAACCAGATTAATGGAGACTCAGATATGGAGCCCAGCTGCTAGCTTTGTTGAGGGAACACTAGAAAAGGAATACTGGCTTATGCCAGCTCTTCTGTCTGGGGAAAAAACTGCTCTCCAAGCTCTTGACCTGACGCCAAACAATTCAGTTCTTCTACATATGTCTCAGGTGTTTTTTGAGCTGCTTCCCCAGCATTGGAGCTCACAGGAAGTAAGTCCAAGTAAGTCCATGCATAAGCCCTTTAAGAGGGACTGCCTGGGACTCTAGAAGCCGTCCATTTCACTCAGTCACAATCCCTGATGGTTTTTACAGCCAGAATTTATGAGAACTACTCTTCCTGGCACTGGGACCCTGGACTGGGGATCTGGTGTGGGGCTGGGAACCCTCACTCATCAGGGGGTCCTCTGCAGCTGAGATATTTCTCCCAATTTTTATCTGCCACACATAGATGTAGGACCAGCCCACCTGCCCCTCCTACCAGTCTTGATGTGGCTTCCTCTTTTCAGGCATTTCTGAATGATAATGTTCCGTAGTTTAGTTGTAATTTTGATGTGGATGTGGAAGATGCAAGTACTGTATTTATCTATGCCACCATCTTGACCAGAAGTTGACCTTTTCCAATTAAACTTTTTAAAAAGTGCTTCTGATTGTCTGCTATCAGCCTCTACATCACTTTGTCTACAGAGTGACCACCAATCATAAGCAGTGAAAATGATACTCCATGAACTTACAAGCAGAATCCAGATGTATCTCAGCCCCTAACCCCTCCCACCTGCCATGGGGACCTCCCTGCAGCAATGAGAGCAGCAGGACAAAGCAGAAAAAAGCACCTCCCCCTTCCATTCACCACTGCAACCACTAGGAGCAGGACTCCAAAAGCAAGGCCCCCAAGTCATGACTGCCCCCCTTTTCTGCATCTTGATGACTTGACAGGAACTTTAAGAAAGCCTTAAATCCCTTTCAAACCTAAACTGAATCTACAAAAAATTCATAGGAAAAGTTTCTTCCATACAAACATATTTCTCTGGGGACTTCTCTGGGACTGGATCCATCAATTATTCTGTCTCTCTTCTTCAGTTCTCCTTTGACTGAAGTTTATAAATACGTTTTAAATTAAAAAAGGCTTAACATTGTCTCCTACTTCAGTAACAATCCCATCCTTCTCTTCCCTCCACAACCATCCTCACCTTCTGTTCCCATCCTCTGCATCACAGGTTGGGCCTTCTGCTGTCACTCTGCTGCCATTATGGCCAGAATGGCCTTCTAAAAAGAAAACCAATAGTCATCTTGCTACAGTTTGCTGAACCATTTTATAGTTCATTTTCTTCTTAAAATTTTCTTCCATCAGGATCATGGACACTCACTTCTCCTGTCTTTTTCTTGCTTCACTACACTCTGTTCATTTCTTATCTTTTGTCTACCCCTAAATATTGGTATTTTCTAAAGCCCACATCCCATATTTTCTTCTCTTTCTAGGGACTACATACAACTGATATTGCTGGTTGTCCCTATATACTTATGTCTCTCTTCTTAGTTTCACATCAGTATTTTTAGTTTTTCAGTGGATATTTATTCTTTCCTTAAACTTTAACTGGGTCTATACACTGCACCAAATAAAAATAAAAAATAATTGGCTTTACTACTGGTCTTTTGTCATCCATTTTCTCCTCTTTCCCGTCTACCTTTTGTTTACGTGTGAGGTCTGTCTGAAAAAAGTCCAGCTATTGTTAATATAATGAAAACAGTTTGTGTGACATTGATGTAACCTGGCAGCCAAGGAGAGTAGACTGCAATGTGAATGCATGAACAATGACAACTTCACTGTGTTAATCAGTAGGGGTGGTAGACACCATGGAGTGAGCAGGTGTACCATGTAGTTGTAGCTTTCAAAAAGACTGAGCAAGTAGAGCAATGAGTGTACATCAAATTTTGCATTAAGCTTGAACATTCCTTTGTGGAAACTATTCAAATGATTCACAAGGGTTTCAGGGATGATGCAATGAGTTCAGCACAAATAAAATGTGGCACAAGTGCTTCAAACATAATTGAGAATCTGTTGAAAATGATCCACATTCCGGAAGGCTTGCAACAAGCAGAACACCTGAGAATGTTGAACATGTATGGGCTGCAATGAACTAAGATCAGCTACTGAAAGTGTGAGAACTAGAAGCTGATCTGGGGATTCCAAAAATCCCCAGTCTACTGTGTCAGAGACTTTGATCCAGGATCTTGGCATGAAATATGTTGAGGCAAAATTTATTCTGTTACTTCTGCTACCAGAGCAGAAAGAACATCATACTACAGTTGCTAATGATTTGATTCAAACGACTATCAATGAATCAGATTTCTTCAAGAAGTTCATAAATTTGAAGGAGACTGAGGTGTCATTGTCCTATGTACAATATTTATTGTATCTTTTTCAAAAAATGTCACTATTTTTCATATTACATACTGGATACTTTCTGAACAGACCTCGTATACAAATTTTGCCATGTTTGTCTTCAGCATTAAAAAATTCAAAGTCTTTCTATGTGGGGAACCTGTTCATGCGTGATACAGTCTGTGACTCAGCTCTGGTCTGAACACAGTCCAGATTGCGTGCAGTGTGCAAATTGTATTTGTGGATAGGTTTCCCATGGGTAATCAGGTCTGCATTGTACCTAGGCCGCTTTGAAACTTGCTCTTGCAAAAATTCCCTCACCTGGGATGGAGACAGCAGAAGTTTACTTTGACTTGGGCCAGACTTCCAAAGTATATGTGTAGCTAGCTAAGCCTCCTCTCTACTTTGTACCTTATCTTGGAAGTGATCAGCAACATTCTTTTCTTTGCTATCTATAATAGTTAACCACCTAAAACAAACCTATGCGTAGTAAATGAGGACTACCCTGAATGTAATGGACCTGGAGTTTCAATAAAAGCCTCTTGAGGCAAGGGTCGGGGCCCTCTCTCTTGATCATTGAGAGATCAGCCACATGTCCCTTTTCTCCACTGATTCCTTTAGTTCGTGTGAATTTGTTCGTCACTTGTCCGGAGATATAGGACAAGCATTCCACAACAACATGCGGTCCTGCTGGACGGGACCGCGACATTTCTAGGGCCCAAATGAAAAAATCCAAGATGCCAGATCCTGGGTTGCAGAGTCCTTCCTCTCTAGCTTCTCTAGTTTCACTTTCTTCTTCTCTCTCTCCTTGTGCCCCCAAACCTGCCAAGCAACCATATATATGGTGTGCTCTGAACCACATCATCTTCATGTATACCATAAGGTTTCACAACATGGTTTTCTTGTACTGGAATGATCTTCCGTTCCTTCTCTTCACTGACTCAAATGTCTCTTTCTAAGTTAAATTTTCCTCATTTCCCTACGCCCACACACATTTGTTGGTTTTTAACACAACATATTCACTGTATTTCAAATCTTGGAGAAACTAGGTATGCTTACTGCCTGTATCTAGCACAATTCCAGATACACAGTAAGACTCTTCATATATATGAATGAATTAACAAATTCATTATTTATTTATTAATTTCGCTTAAAAAATAAATTAACTACAAATTCACACAATGTGTGGAATTTGGGTCGACAGAAAGATCAAAAGTTTAGAGTCCAAATGAATGAACAGGACTTTCATTTACTCATAACAATTATGATTAATATGTGCCATGGTAGGACTTCCTACTTTCTCCCCATTCCAAATATTTTCAGCAGGGGAAGTATGCCTTTGACATTCCCTTCCAGCACTTCCTAACTTTAGCTCGATTTCTCTCTCCAGGATCCCTTCTCTCTACTAGATATTCTTCACACCACTAAGTACCTACCCTGTGCCCCAAATGTAACTGAGCACAGAACTAATTCAGATTGTGAAAATCAAACAGATTTATTTCATATTTTTTGCAGGCTAATGGTAGTGGAATGAGTAAATAATTTTGACCAACACTTATTCATTCACTCTTTTACTTCTCCTGAATGATCATAAAGCAATGCATGCAAAATGTATTGGAATAAGACAGGTACAGGAAGGTATGAGTGATAAATATAAGCAAATCACTATATTGATGCAACCTTAGGAAAAAGATTTGGAATAGATTTTCAGGGCTTTTTGTTTTCTCTCATGATCAATACTGAGATTCTAAGTCTAGAAGTAGAAGAAAACATGTATATAAAACCATCTACTTTAGGTTGTGACACTTGCCCCCTGGAAATTAGAGGAAAACTAGAACCCACAGGCTGCTACATCAGGAAGGTCATAAATTTTGGAGTAATAGTCCAGTAGTGAGATAGCAGCCCATTTACTAACTTTTAATTAAGTATCAGCATCATGTAATTTCAAAGGAATATGGCTGCCAGTGGACTCTTTTAAGAGCAACTATTCATCATCATCATATGGTGAGTCTGATACTCCAATGGTCACAAACTGATTAAGTAATTCCTAAATATTAACAAATATATTTTAGAAAATTAATTATGAACTTGATGTCACCTAAAGAGAAGAAAAGTTAGTTCCAATCTCTTTAAATGAATGACAATTCACATGCCTGTTTCACATGAAGCAAGTGTTTTACATCTTTAATGCAAGTTTGAAAGGAACAGTTACAAAATTTTGTAATCACTTCTAATAATTTGCCTATGTTTTCAATACATGGATCCAGAACTGATATAGTTGTGATTTTTCTCAATTCAACTACATTCTTAAGGACAGGTATATATGAGATGTACCTGAATAGCTCTTCTATGTCTCCCTCATCTTTAGTTATTTTTCTGTCCAAAAAAAAGCATCCAGGACTAAAGTCATCAAATCAACCTTTAATATCTATTGTTACTGGTAGCACTGAATCAGCAACAGAGGTGAAGGAGCAACCTGGGAAAACATGACATCATATGCCAATGTCCATATCAAAAAATCAAGCTAGAGGCCCTCCATGCTATTATATATTTTGTGTTAGAGCTTGAGAGACAGGACACGGTAAACTGCAAGACATTTTGGTATGCTAAATATTTAATACTATCCTTCAGATTTGCATATAGAGAAAGAAGATTTTAGGAAAAGTGAGTACTGGTTTGAAGAGAATCAATGACATAACCAAACATAATTCTAAGGGCCTTTTGGAAGACCAATAGACAAAAGTCTCATCCCTCAGTGATGGTAGTTGGATATTACAGGTTGCTTCAATGCACACGAAACTCCAGTCTTTCTGACCCAGCTGGTGTAATCATTTCTCTCTGTCCTATTATCTACCAAATTACTGCCTGCTCATCAGCAGAACAAATAGAGAAAATGACCTTATTTCATGGAGAATGAGAGATACCTCTCTACTTACACAGCTAGAGAATCTTGCTGGGAGAATGGCACTTAGATATCATCCATTAACTGTGTACCTCTGTTGAGAAAAATATGCCTACTTAACCTGTACATTACATTAAAAGCTCAACAATTCATTTGTCCCTTGCACATTTTTACATACTATTAGGATGAGGTACATGGGAAAAAATAATGCACAAATGTGGTGGTTCAAAATATTTCTTCTAAATGCAACATAATTTTCCTTTTAAATGGCAGTTGCTGTAAATCTGGGATAGCTATGGTATATTTGTTTTTATTATCCATACTGAAAGATCTCTGAGAAATAACTCATATAGTTGAATTAATAATGGCAACTTGGTTACTGTTGCTTTGGAAACAAGTTCTTCGGTATGTCTATGGACTCAGCTGAAGTTGAGCCACTGTTTCTTAAATATAAAAAATAATTCTGAGTTGCCCAGGGATTTTTTCCTTCTTTCTTTTTTGAAAAAGATTTTATTTATTTATTTTTAGAGAGAGGGGAATGGAGGGAGAATGAGGGAGAAACATCAATGTGTGGTTGCCTCACATGCCCCCTACTGGGGACCTTGTCTGCAACCCAGGCATGTGCTCTGACTGGGAATTGACCCAGCAACCCTTTGGCTCACACGTCAGCACTCAATCCACTTAGCTACACCATCCAGGGCTCTTCTTTCTTTATTGATTGGAGAAAGCTATTAGAATTGTATAGAAAAGGGTCTGATCAACAGTAACATCTAACCTACAGTTTCTACTTTAGGAACTGGGGAAAGGCTATAGAACTTGGTGTTTTTGTTTATTCAAGTGAACTTGGAATTAAATCTTGAGTTCCTTTCTGGTCATTATGAATCTGACACTTTTTTCAACATAGTAGAGATCACTTTGTGATTCTCTAAAGAATTCATTTAGGAAAATTCAATTAAGTATTTACATGTATAGATTCTATTAATAGATAGTGGTGCTCTGTTTAAACTATTTAACAAGCTAATGCTGCAGGTATCACTTCTGTGCCTCATCATAATTATACAATTAGAAAAGACTATTATTATTTAAGAAAAATAATCACAAATAAATATCAAAGCCATCCATTTAGGACATCTTCTCTAGCTATAGGATCATAATATTAGAAGCCAAAAATTATAGATTATTGGTGTTGGAACAAACTTTGGATGTCCTCTAAGAAGGGAGGTATAAGAACCATATCTTGATGATGATAAAAATGAATGTGATGCTACAGTGCTAGAGCTATGGACCAGAAGGTGCAGCAAAAGGCCAGTCACAAAGCTATCCCAGAAACAAAAGATGCACTAATGGAAAATCAAAATGGCCAATAAATCTTCCAAAGCTACATTGTGCTTAAAATCAATGAATCCAGGAAATATTTGCCTTGTCTTCCAGACAATATCATTTTTCAGATTTTAGAAGCAGTAATAAAGGCAATTGCTAGTCTAAACTTGATTATTAAGGTAGCAGGGGGTTAATGAAAAGAGAATGGGAACTTTGGAACTATGTCATTTTAACATTTATAATAACCAAGGGAATATGTATTGGTCGTAAGCAATAACGTCATCAGTCTGAAAAATCAAATAGTCCCACTATACATCTACAAAAATGGCCAAAATGCAGAACACTGATAATACAAAATGCTGGTGAGAATATGAATAATAGGAATTTTCATTAATTGCTGGTGGGAATGCAAATGATACACCATTTTGAAAAACCATCTTTCTTATAAAATTAAATATACTCTCACCATACAACCCAGAGATCATGAAATACAAAAATCACTGGTATATAGACAAATGAATTGAAAACTGTGCCCACACAAAAACCTGTCCACAATGTTTATAGGAGATTTATTCATAAATGTTAAAGGTAGAAATTACCAAGATGTCCTTTGGTAGATGAATGGATAAAATGTGGTTACACTCAGACAATAAATATTAATCAGCGCACACACACACACATAAGAAATGAGCTATCAAACCAAAAAAACTATGGAGGAACTTTAAATGCATATTCTAAGTGAAAGAGAGCAATATGAAATGGCTGTATGCTGTATGACTCCAACTATATGACATTCTGGAAAAGGCAAAACTATGGAGAAAGTGAAAAGATCAGTGATTGCCAGGGGTAGAGGGGTTGTGGGGGAAAAATAGGCAGAACACAGAGGATTTTTAGGACAGTGAAAACACTGTACTGTACCATAATGATGGTACATGTCATTATACATTTATCTAAAGCCATACAATGTGCAACACCAAGAATGAACCTTATACTATAAATTGTGGGCTTTGGACAATTGTGATGTGTCAATGTAAGTTTATCAGTTGTAACAAATGTACTACTTTAGTGGGGGCTGTTGACAATGAAGGCAGCTATGCATCTGTGGGGACAGGGAATATATGGAAAATTTCTATATCTTCTGCTTAACTTTGCTGTAAACCTAAAACTGCTCTAAAAAATAAAGTTAAAAAAAGTAAACAGTAAAAAACATTAAAGAAACTAGACTGACCCTATTGTCATCCATGATAAATTAGGAGAGTAAAAAGGAGTAGGAATAAAATAACAAAAACAAAAACAAAAAAATCCCCTGAGAGAGAAAGGTAGCTAAGTGTCCAATATGTCTATATAGAGAGTTTTTGGTGAAGCTATCATTACTGGTTTTTACTTTAATGATCAAAGAGGTGCAGTGTGTCAATATCATGTGCACATAGCAGAAACCATCCAGAATGAGTTAAGGGTTGGGGAAACCCTGGGAAGTTAAAGAAAACTTTATCTAGGTATACTCAAATATAAAGAAGTTGAAGGAAAAGCAAGATGGGTTTTATGGTCTGAATATCAGACTTGGAATTGTGATTTTCTTCCTCATTATCTATTATGTAATCAATTTGAACTTTCATTTCCTCATCTATGAAATGATTGCCTCCTAAAATTGTGGTGGGGATTAAATAAAATAGGCAAAATAATTTAGCTCAATGGCTAATACATAATCAGTTCTCCTTTATTTATTTACTTTTTCTTTTTTTTTTATTGTTGTTCAATTACAGTTGTCTCCATTTCCTCCCATTTCTCCTCTGCCCTTACCCTGACCTCCCACATTCAATTCTCCCCTCCCCTCCCAGTTGTCTTGGTCCACAGGTCCTTTATACATGTTCTTTGACAATCATTCCACTTCTTTCCCCCATTATCCTCCTACTCTTCTTCTCTGGTCACTGTCACTTTGTTCTTTATTTCAATGTCTCTGGTTCTATTTTGGTCATTTATTGGTTTGTTGATTAGGTTCCACGTATAGATGAGATCATACAGTATTTGTCTTCCACTGTCTGGCTTATTTCACTCAGTATAATGCTCTCCGGTTCCATCCATGCTGTCACGAAGGGTAGGAGCTTCTTCTTTCTTTCTGCGGTGTAGCATTCCATCATGTAAATGTACCACAGATTTTTGATCCACTGATTTACTGATGGGCACCTAGGCTGTTTTCAGCACTTGGCTATTGTAAATTGCGCTACTATAAACATTGGGGTGCATAGGTTCCTTAGATATCATGTTTTGGGATTCTTCAGGTATACTCCCACCAGTGGAATTTCCAGGACAAACAGCAATTCCATTTTCAGTTTTTTGAGGAAATTCATATTGTTTTCCACAATGGCTGCACCAGTCTACATTCCCACCAACACTGTACTAGGGTTCCCTTTTCTCCACAACCTCGCCAGCAGTTGTTGTTTGTTGATTTGTTAATGATGGCCTTTCTGACCCGAATTAAGTGGTATCTCATTGTGGTTTTAATTTGCATCTCTCTGATGGATAGTGATGCCGAACATCCTTTCATATTTTTCTGGGCCCTCTGTATGTCTTCCTTGGAAAAATATTTGTTCAGGTCCTTTGCCCATTTTTTAATTGGGTTGTTTGTCTTCCTGGTGTGGAGTTGTGTGGAGTTTTGTAGATCAAGTTTTGTCTGAGGTAGTGTTGGAAAATATATTTTCCGTGCCTTTGGTTCCCTTTTGATTTTGCTGATGTTTTCTTTAGCTTTGCAGAAGCTTTTTAATTTTATGTAGTCCCGTTTGTTTATTCTTTCCTTTATATCCCTTGCTCTAGGGCACGGGTGTCAAACTCATTTTCACCTGGGGCCACGTCAGCCTTGCAGTTGCCTTCAAAGGGCCTGATGTGACTTTAGGACTGTATAAATGTTACTACCCTTTAGCAGTTAAGCAAGAGCTCAGCACTGCTGCCGGGTAGAAACAAGGTGCCAGGGTGGATAAAACAAAGTGGAGGGCTGGATTCGGCTCGCAGGCCTTGTGTTTGCCATCTGTACTCTAGGGGGCATATAAAAGAAAATATTGTTGTGTCAAATATCTGAAATTTTCCTGCCTATGTTCTCCTCTAGGACTTTTATGATGTTATGGTTTATACCTAAATCTTTTATCCATCCTGAGTTTATTTTTGTGTATGGTGTAAGCTGGTGGTCGAGTTACATTATTTTGCATGTAGCTGTTCAGAACTTCCAATGCTATTTGTTAAAGAGGCTATTTTTCCTCCATTTTATGCTCCTGCTCCCTTTGTCGAATATTAATTGACCCTTGAGTTATGGGTTTATTTCCAAGCTCTCTATCCTGTTCCATTGATCTATGTGTCTGTTCTTATGGCAAAATCACGCTGTTTTGTTTTTTTTTATTTTAATATATTTTATTGATTATACTATTACAGTTGTCCCATCTCCTCCCCCCACCCCCCTCCCTGCACACCCCTTCCCCCCACACCCCCCCTCTTTAGTTCATGTCCATGGGTCATATA
>VMDR010030918.1:0-12213 GCA_007922815.1 Macrotus californicus
TATTGGTTCTGTGTTATATTCTTTCTTGTTTTAATGTATTCATTTATTTTCATGCTTTTTAAAATCTTGAATTACAAGATTAATATTATTAATATTGCAAAATGTGCTTCTCAATTAGGATTAACTTTAACTATGGATATGGGAAACCCTAAAAAATGGTTGTTAAAGCACTTTTAGATTAGTGGTCTAGGACAGATAAGGTGCTCCCCTATGCCAGAGAGCATGCTCCTGTTTTCATAGCTCAGTTTCTGATCCTGGATAGTAGCAACCGTGTTCCTGGGTGCAGGACCAGAGAGGAATGAAGACTAAGGGAAGGGTGAAGATGAAGAAAGCAAACTGCACATACACAGTTTCTTAAGGAAGGCTTTGGAAAGCTGCTATGGGATGCTGCCACTTAGGTAACATTGGTCGGAAATGTCATATGGCTATACCTACGTGCATGGAGGCTGACAAATATGGTCTTTATTCTGGGCTAGTATGAGATCAGCTAAAACTCCACTACTGTGGAAGAAGAAGAGAGCAGACACGTGGGAGCAACCAGCAGTCCCTACTCCAATATGCCAGTGTTTCTTCACCCATTCTTTTATGGCATTTACTTTTTCCTTTCACTGTTATCAAAGTTATTC
Organism: Macrotus californicus; assembly: GCA_007922815.1. NCBI lineage: Eukaryota > Metazoa > Chordata > Mammalia > Chiroptera > Phyllostomidae > Macrotus > Macrotus californicus. The sequence continues at coordinate 627 of VMDR010030918.1, forward strand.
TCTTCTAATATTTCTTACAGAAAAATGTATCATCAATAATTCTCTGAGCTTTATTATGAAAAGCGACTGTCCCAAGAATTCTTTCCGCATCCCCAATTTTGCTCCATATGGGCAACTACTATCAAATCTTTTAAGTACTTCATTTCTTAAACCATTTTCAAAGGAATAGGTTTATACTGCCATTTAAAAAATATTTGTTTACTATGGATAACAAGGACTTAGCTTTTTTTAGCACTTCACTCCCTCCCTCATGTATTTCCCATCCACCTAGTGTCTAATTTATTATAATTCCTGGTTAGATCAGCACTCCATTTGTTATGTAATTGTGACTAAGTAAATATTAAAAGCTGAACCATGCAGTATAAAATGATTTCATTTTATTTCTTTTATCACCTCTCCAAATTAATAATTGTGCTTCTTTTGCTTACCTTTCTAATTTGCCCCTATGTTATCTATCATCCGCCATTCTCTCAACTCCATCTTCTGAGGCCTCTGTGTCCCTAGCACACACTCAGCACCCATTTGTCACTGGCACACCTCACTTACCCATGTATTTCTCCCTTCACTGCCTTCATGAAGATTCTCTTTGCCTCTCTCTTGTGTAAGACCCTCTGATTCCAGGTTCCTCTCCCTTGGTTCAATCCTTCCTTTTGATGGAGTAACTACTCCAACAGTTAAGACTATGTGAAAGAAGTTTTTCAGAACTTTTCTTTTTTAAAGTATAATTGAACCTTGTTCTTAATCTTAATTTCATGTTTAAAAAATATACATTGCAATTCTTAATATCTAAAGGATAGAAATAATTTATGGACTTGTTATATGCTATGAATGCCTTATAAATGTCCTCATTTGATGCAAGTATCTCCAGGAATAAATGAAAGGTTTTGTCATCTCTAAAATCCTGAAATAGGCATTTAAAAATACCTTGACCTGAGTGTACTTTCTAAATTACATGTATAAACATTTGCAGTCTTTTTGTGTGATCTAATTTGGCCTGTTTCGGGCACTTTCATGTCTAAGGTAGAGAGAGCCCCATCTCTCTGGAGAGTCCATTAGGTTCAGGAAAGCATTTCCCTACATTCAGGTGAAACCATCAATCAAATTAAAAAATTATCTCAGAGAAAAGCCCACCACAGACAGGCTTCCCTTTGGACTAGGCATGAATTTGATCTTTTTCTGCTACAACAGCCAAGTGAGTCCTCCTGTGAAGCCTCAGAAAGACGAGGGGTTACACTGGAGGGCTCCTGTCCTTCCCACGGTTGTGTGTGCCTTGCCATGTATGGAGTTTGCTTAGATTTTCACTTTCTATGTCTCACAAAGCACACTGCTTCATCTGGGACAAGGGCTGGAGTTAGGCAGTTTTCTACCTGCATTCTACCTAACAATATTTACTTAAAGTTTATGACACTTCATTAGTAAATGTTGCTTGCTTCAGCACCTTGCTTCAATTAATTTTCTTTAACTCCACCTCAAACCGTTTGATAGTTGTAATTATTTACTGAAGAAAATTTTCAGAAACTTGCTCTTGATCTTCCCTTTATCTCTTCAATATTTCTTTACTTTCTAAGGAAAGACAGAGTGATATCTGTGCAATAAATGAGAATTTCATCATTTTGATTTGAAATTTTGGAGAAAAAACACAGCACTATTTCAGAAATTAAAAGGTTGGTGACATTTTTTTTTTTTCCTATTTCACCAGAACTGGTTATTAGGATCCAGTGTTCAGGACAAAAATGTGTCAAGTCCCTGATATTCTGAAGAGGAAAAAATCAGAAAGGAAGAAAGCCACTTTAAATTTATTAAAACACAGCCAAACTGTCTCTCCTACCTTCAACTGTTACCCCAGAGCTTCCTAACCCCAGTCAATATACATTGAAAGCTAACCAGGAAGTAGAGAAGTGTGGGAGGGAGGGGTACATAGGAGTCCTAAGACATTGGCTGCCTTCTGAAGAAGGATCTTCAGAGTCAAGCAGAGGAGATCCAAAATAATACGTGTAGAGGTGGGGAATGCCAGTAAGCAATGGAGACCGGCATTTCATTCTCCAGTAGAATACTTCTGTGGCAGCAAATTTCCTCCTGCCTGCAGTTATTTGAGCTAGAGAGAAAAAAACTGGAAAGAAACATAGGGCAGAGAAGAGTTCAAGCATGGGACAAAATGTACTTTCATCACTTGGCATGACAAGATTTTGAGTCAAGTAAATACAACAAAAGTTTGCCTGACTGGTACACATCCTAGGGAACCTATCCAAGATAACTACCTATCAGAACAGGATCCTCAGTAACCAGCAGCTGTGAGGTACCTGCTAGACTCTTTGTGGAAAAGCGGAAATGGAGGAATCTTAGCAGAGAGGAGCATGTTTCCATAGGAGACCTGAAACACTGGACCATGCCTTCATCAAAGTGATAGCATTTGCGTGTCTGCCAGCAAGAGAGCATCAGTGATCCGTCAGGGCTCCCCAGAGGAACAGCAATTGCCAGGAGAAGATCACAACAGCAACTAAGAAAGATACACCTGTCCATTCCATCTTACTTATCCCATCCTCCCAGGCTCCAACCCCGAAAGAAAGTTTGATCCAGAAGTGAGAGGGGGACGATGAATGGAAGAGTTGACTGTGCTCCCTCCCCTCTTCAGGATGAAGCCCCTATATTCCTGGGAAGAGGGGAAGAGATATTAATCAAATTAGATATGATGTAGCTGTTTTAAACTAGGCTCAGCTAAGAATAACTTTCCAATAATTGAAAGTGAGCACAGAGTTAGGAGATGTCTGAGACAGCCTTAGGCAACAACAGTGAGAAAGCCTGTGTGCTCAGTTGGGACAGGAACTGGAGAAAACGATTAAACAAGTATCGTTATGTTCATATCCTATTGGGTTTGACCTGTTAATAGGAATAAATATAGGAAAACACAAATATGAGATGAGATAACTTTATAAATAAGTCCTAAGAGAAAAGTATATAGATGAATTTGGGTTTTATTGGAGATGATGGGGGTCATGAGGATGTCAAAGGATACTGAAGAATTTTAAGAATTTTAAATTGCCAGTAAATAATTTTATGTCATGTGATTTTTAAAAACCGGCTTTTGTTAGGTATAAGGTGAAAACAACAGCAACAACAACTCAGAAACCGTTTCATGAATCATTTTTGACATCGGACTGAATGACTGTGTGTGCCAAACCCTGGATAACTCACTGGGACACAATAGGCCTGCTCCTGCTCTCCTGAAATCTATGTTCTTTTTTCTAGATGCTCAGAAGAAAGACCTTTTCAGGTGAGTCAGCAAAGGCACAGAAATCTCAATTATCCATGATCTTTCATATAAAGGGAACAGACAGAATTGCCTAAGCCCTTGCTATATTCCAAGAACCTTTAAAGTCATTATGTAAGTTAATGCTCAGCATAAATACATACCCTCTACGTATGGAATGAACAAATTGAGGTTTGGGATCATTCGCTAACTTGCCCAAGCTCACCCAGGCACATAAATGACAGAGCATTAAGAAGACACCAGCTATGTCTGGTACCAAACCTTCCATCTTCTCTACTATGTCATGTAGTCTCTCTGAAATGGCCACGTAGAAATAATCTAAATATGTGGAAGAGACACCAGTAATTTACAACGGGTGGTCAGAGCAGTATGGGGCCATATTAACTGTGAGCATTATTGAGCAAATTCCATATAGCATAGGGTCACCTCAGATTTTATCTTCAGGGTATAATTTCTTCACTAAAAAACCATGAGTGAATGTATAAGGCAACCCAACTAACATCACCTGAGATAACTTGGATGAAAGCATTTTGGATCCTTTAGAGGAAAAGTACTGTGCAATTTTAATGAGAAGTTTCACTTATTGTAGAATTCCCCAATACAATTGTTGTGACTATGATTTTCAAATATTTACAGAAATTAATTTCCTTTGTTGCACTATTACACTGCCTACAAAGTTTACAACCATGCTCCAAACAATAAAAAAAGCAACAATAATCTACTTCGTCTGTACCCCTCACAATGGAATGAAATACACAACCCTTACGTGCTGTCACAGAAGTATCATGACGACAAAGTGGTCAGAAGGGTTACATTTTATATACTGACATACCCAGTTTTTTAAAAATATATTTTATTGATTATGCTATTAACAGTTGTCCCATTTCCCCCTTTTATTCCCCTCTGTCCTGCACCCCCCCACCCACATTTCCCCCCTTAGTTCATCTCCATGGGCCATGCATGTAAGTTCTTTGGCTTCTCTATTTTCTATACTATTCTTAACCTCCCCCTATTTTGTACCTACCATTTATGCTTTTTATTCCCTGTACCATTCCCCCCTCTCTCCCCCGTCCCCATTCCCACTGATAATCCTCCATGTACTCTCCATTTCTGTGATTCTGTTCCTATTATAGTTGTTTGCTTAATTTGTTTTTGTTTTTTTGAGCTGGAGAGAAAAAAATTGATCTAGGTTCAATTGTTTAGGTTCAGTTGTTGATGTGAGTTTGTTGACATTTTAATGTTCATATTTTTTATCTTCTTTTTCTTAGATAAGTCTCTTTAACATTTCATACATAATGGTTTGGTGATGATGAACTCCTTTAGTTTTACCTTATATGGGAAGCATTTTATCTGCCCTTCCATTCTAAATGATAGCTTTGCTGGATAGAGTATTCTTGGATGTAGGTCCTTGCCTTTCATGACTTGGAATACTTCTTTCCAGCCCCTTCTTGCCTGCAAGGTCTCTTTTGAAAAATCAGCTGACAGTCTTAGGGGCACTCCTTTGTAGGCTACTGACTCCTTTTCTCTTGCTGCTTTTAAGATTCTCTCTTTATCTTTAATCTTGGGTAATATAATTATGATGTGCCTTGGTGTGTACTTCCTCGGGTCCAACTTCTTTGGGACTCTCTGGGCTTCCTGGACCCCCTGGAAATCTATTTCCTTTGCCAGATTAGGGAATTTCTCCTTCATTATTTTTTCAAATAAGTTTTCCTTTACTTGCTCTTCCTCTTCTCCTTCTGGTACCCCTATGATCCAGATGTTGGAATGTTTAAAGTTGTCCCTGAGGCTCCTAAGCCTCTCCTTATTGTTTTGAATTCTTGTTTTTATTCATTCTGTTCTTGCTGAATGTTTATTTCTTCCTTCTGGTCTAAATTGTTGATTTGAGTCCCAGTTTCCTTCCCTTCACTCTTGGTTCCCTGTACATTTCTCTTCATTTCACTTTGCATAGCCTTCACTTTTTCCTCTCTTTTGCAACCATACTCAACCATTTCTGTAAGCATTCTGAATACCAGTGTTCTGAACTCTGCATCTGATAGGTTGGCTATCTCTTTAGCACTTAGTTCTATTTTTGGAGCTTTGATTTGTTCTTTCATTTGGACCATATTTTCTTTGTCTTGGCACAGCTGTTTGGAGCCTTAGGTATTCACCAGGGTAGGGCAACCCACATTGCTGTGTTGTGGCGATGTATGTGGGAAAGGGATCTGAGAGGGAACAATGCCATTTGCTCCGCTCTCTGTAGGCTTTCAGTAACTTTCCCTGCTACCCACAAGCAAATTGGGCCCTCTGGTGCTGACTCCCAAGTGGGTGGGCTTGTGTACATTCTAGGACCCTGTGGGTCTCTCCAATGAACTCTCCTGTGAGGCTGGGAGTTTCTCCCACCACCTCAACCCCCACAGGTTTTTTCGGTCAGAGGTTTTGAGGCTTTATTTCCCCATGCTGGAACACTGGGGTTGTGGGTCTTTCTCACTCCCAAGTTGTTCCTCCCAGTTTATCTGCACAAAAATTCGGGACCACACAGTCTGCCAGTCACCACCTCACTTGCCCTGATCCTCCAGCTGCCACCTTGGCCAGGAGTCCTCTCTGCCCCAGCTGCTTGTCTCCGCCCTTCCTACTGGTCTGAATGAATGTTTCTTCTTTAACTCTTTGGTTGTCGGACTTTCATACAGTTTGATTTTCTGGCAGTTCTAGTTATTTTTTGTTTTTATATTTGTCTTGTCTTTCTTTTGTTTGTGCGAGGAGGCAAAGTGTATCTACCTATACCTCCATCTTGGCCAAAAGTTGATGTACACAGTTATTAAGTTATGTCCAAGGAAGATGCTTATATAAGTAATTATTATTCTTATCTATATACTTTCTGGGATCTATCATTTTAATTAGAATGTACTCAGTTTAAAGCATTTATTTATTCAGCAACCATTTATAAGGAAACTACTCTCACTTATGTTTTATAAGAGATGAGATATATTATAAATACAATGGAACCATTTGGCAATTATAGCCAAGTAAAGCAGATGGGGTATATACAGTTATTTAAAAAAATATATACTATGAAAAGTATTATAAACAAGAAGTAAATGCAATGGTATGAGGGTTCAAAGTAGTGATTATTTTCAGCCAAAAGAATCAAGGAAGGCTTTTTGAAAAAAGCAGAATTTGAGCTGAACTTGAAAATGAACTTTGAAATTTCTCAAATGCCTTTAGTATTTTGAGGTTAAAATAATGATTTTCCTCTTTTGATCAATTAACATAACATACTAGTAATTTCTTAATAGTAAGTCATCCTTATATTCCTGTAAGAAAAAAATGCAGGATGTTGAACTCAATTTATACGTATTTTATTGTGGACTTTTGCATACTTACTCCTGTATATTACAGGAGACTAGTGGGTGGTTTCTTTCTGTGTACCATCTTTATCAAGTTTTATCATCAGGTTAAAATAAAATGAATGGGGTAAGCTTTCCATCCTTTGCATGTACTAGAAGAATGTGCCAAGGGGATCTTTAGTCCCTTTGGAAAATATGAAAGGACTCCCTGGTAAAACTATCCTGTTTGGATCTATTTGGTGTTTTCGTTTCCTCCACGGCTATGGGCACAACAACAGCGGTCACATTTGTGACATTTGTGACTGTCACATTTGTTACTTCTTCTTACATTAACCGTAGTAATTAATATTTTTAGATAATTTTCCATTGCATTTTCTTTAAATTTTAGAATTTATTTGCATAGAACTTTACATTGTTTTCTTTCCCCTTATAGTCTTTAATAGACTTCTTTCCTGTGCTATATCTTTGCTCTTTTTCTATTTTTGATATTTTTAATTGAATCTTTTAAAAACTTCTTGGTTTATTTACTTATTTTCACTGGGAGGGCTGGTCTTTGAGGTGACTAAGTCTGGAAGACACAAAGCAGAACAGTAAAGGATACAAACTGGCCAAAATAAAGACATTCGAGGTAGAAATAAAGAAGGGAAGCTTTTTACTAAATGAAATATTTCCTTAATAGCAGTGAGCAGGCAAAGAAAAGACTAGGTCTTCCATAGATAAGAAATATTGTTTGTCCTGATAACATAATAATGCTTTTTAAAGTACTATTTATTATCCCTGCTTAAATGAGTATTGCATCTTAATAGGCAAGCACATTTATCAAACTAAATGTCTTCAAATATAGATGGTGTGGCTAAGGCTTATACTTATTCAGAGAAAAGTATGCTGAAAATTGAAAAATGTATGTGCTAACCAAGGTACAGGCTGGGAAAGCTGGTTTTAAGCATTTTGTTTAATTTCCTCTTGCTCATCCTGTTTCAGCAGGGGATGATACTTGTCCCCTCTTTATCCTCCAACAGTATTTTGATAATAAATGAGAAAATACACAAAGTACTTTGAATCTTTATAAATTGGTGGTTAATTTAAAAAAAACTGCAAAGTTTTCTTTTAAAATATATTTAAAGATATGTCTTTCTTGGCTAGTATTTATACATTTTATCTCTACCAGCGTATTTATCACACATTTTAATTTCAGTGTTTTTGACCAAATCGGCTGCAATTAAGGTTATTTAAAGCACTGGAGCCTCAGTGTGAAACATCTCAAGGCAGCGTTGCAATTCCTCTCTTAGGTACAGGCCCCTGGCAGTGCTGAACGTCAGACTGTCTCCATATTGAAATAAGTAGAGCCATTTCGCAAGGAAGCCTCCATTATTTATATTGTTAGCCCTCTCATCTTCTATCAGCAAGCACAAATACAATGAGATCCTGGAACAAATGAGCTTATTAAGATCATGGTTAGACATATCGTTTTTCAAATCACACTCTACAAGACAGATATGCTGGCAAAGCTGTAATAAATGTCAAGGCTCAAGGCATCCACCATTCTTTTTGGGAGCCCGATGGCTTGGCTAGAAAAGCTTTTCATAAATTTTAGTGCACACCTGTCAAGTGGCAGGTGTGATAGTCTGCTATCGTGGCGCCTGAGCTGTGATTTCGGGGCTGGCAGCACTGTCATCGTTTTCAGTACAATCATGTGCTGTACCCTCCTCGTGACCAATGAAATCTATGCTATCACACTGAGAATCGGTACTTCTTGGCAGATCTGCCAGGTGTACTCATCACACAGAGCATGGTTTAGATCAGCTGCCATGAGGTGTTATTTCCCATTTGTTAACACAATGGGGCTTCATAACTACAATAACGGAAATATATTCATCTGTATATGGGTTTCGTCCTTGTTGGAATACAAAATCCATTCCACCTTTCGGGCACTCCTTTAACCTTTCACAATCCATCTTCTACCTGATACCGCTGTAGTGCTAATTATGTCACATATTATGTCACATAGGGGAAAACGAGAGGGAAAACCCTTCTTTTGTTTCCATAAGATAAATTTGTAGGCTTTCACAGTATGGCCAGTGACATTAGCTAGTGCTCGGTCTGCTCTCTCTAATGGGGAAAGGGCAGACAGCAAGAGACTGAACTGTACCTGCCTCTATTTCCAACAGACTCACGTTCAACTTTAGCGCACAAAAAAGCCGGGAAAAATTTACTAATCCTTTTTTAAAAAAAATTAAAATTATAACCAAAAGAAGGAACCTGAACTTTAGTAATAATTGGAACAATCCCCAGTAGCAGTGGGAGAAGAGATTTAATTTAGTTGATTTTCGACGGTTGTTGGTTGTTCACTAGTCTCTTGGTGATGGAAGCTGCACTTTTTTTTTTAAATGATTTTATTACTTTATTGTTGTTCAATTATGATTGTCTGCATTTCCCTCCCACCCCAGCCAATCCTACCTCCCTCCCTTGCTCCCATCCTCCCCCTTGGTTATGTCCATGTGTCCTTTACAGCGGTTCCTAGAAACCCTTCCCCTCACTGTCCCCTCCCCGCTCCCCTCTGGCTATTGTTAGATTATTAAGAACAATTGTTAGATTGTTCTTGATTTCAATGTCTCTGGTTATATTTTGCTTGCTTTTTTCTTTTGTTGATTATGTTGCAGTTAAAGGTGAGATCATATGGTATTTGTCTTTCACTGCCTGGCTTATTTCACTTAGCATAATGCTTTCTAGTTCCATCCATGCTGTTGCAAAGGGTAGGATCTCCTTGTTTCTCTCTACTGCGTACAATTCCATTGTGTAAATGTACCATAGTTTTTTGATCCACTCATTGACTGATGGGCACTTAGGTTGCTTCCAGCACTTGGCTATTGTAAATTGTGCTGCTATGAACATTGGGGTGCATAGGTTCTTTTGGATTGGTGTTTCAGGGCTCTTAGGGTATAATCCCAGCAGTGGAATTGCTGCGTCAAAAGGCAATTCCATTTTTAGTTTTCTGAGGAAATTCCATACTGTTTTCCACAGTGGCTGTACCAGTCTGCATTCCCACCAACAGTGCACTAGGGTCCCCTTTTCCCCACATCCTCTCTAACACTTGTCTGTTGATTTGTTTATGATGGCCATTCTGACCGGTGTAAGGTGGTATCTCATGGTGGTTTTAATTTGTATCTCTCTGATGGCTAGTGATGCAGAACATCTTTTCATATGTCTCTGGGCTTTCTGTATGTCCTCCTTGGAGAAGTGTCTGTTCAAGTCTTTTGCACATTTTTTGAAAGGACAGAGAAGCTACTAGAGGTTTGGTTCTCCAGGCAGCAACCTGATGCAAAGCAAGGATCTGAGGATCTTCACACCATCCCAAGATCCAAGTGGGACATACTTTTGAAGGATGTGCAATGTTCAATGGTAAATGTGACAAAAACTGACAAGCAGGAAGCTTATGGACTCAGTGAGGGTAGCATGTTTGTTTCCTAGAGATGTTTCACTTTGAAGACATTCAGTGCCACCCTCTTGCTGAAAGCACTAGTTCCCCTGTTGAAACTTGCTGGGGATTACAGTGGTTTTGACTCAGTTCAAAGCTCCTTCATTCTCGTAAGAATTTCTTGAAGCCTTCTTACCAAGGGCACCCACACCAGAACTTCCAGAAAGAAACAGAGTTTCTTAACGCAATTTTCCCAAATGGAGCAGCATATTGTAAGGGACATAAATTCTGACTGTTGGTACTTGTACACTTTGGATTTCTCAGAGAGTACAGTAATCAGTCAGCCAGATCAAACCCTGGACATTCTGATGAGTGAGCTTGACCCAGCAGTTAAGGACCAGTTCTACATGAAAGACGGTGTTACTGCAAAGGATGTCACTCGTGAGAGTGGAATTTGTGACCTGATACCAGGTTCTGTCATTGATGCCACAATGTTCAAGCCTTGTGGGTATTTAATGAATGGCATGAAATCGAATGGAACTTACTGGACTATTCACATCACTCCAGAACCAGAATTTTCTTATGTTAGCTTTGAAACAAACTTAAGTCAGACCTCCTATGACGACCTGATTAGGAAAGTTGTGGAAGTCTTCAAGCCAGGAAAGTTGGTGACCACCTTGTTTGTAAACCGGAGTTCTAAATGTCACACAGTGCTTTCTTTGCCCCAGAAGACTGGAGGTTTTAAACGTCTTGATTGCCAGAGTGCTATGTTCAATGATTACAATTTTGTTTTTACCAGTTTTGCTAAGAAGCAGCCATAACAGCAGAGTTGATTAAGAAAAATGAAGAAAAACGCCAAAAGAGAACCCACATAGAAGAAGGTGGTGGCTGCTCTTTAGATGTTGATACCAGGGGCTGTGCTTTCCATAACCACCACCTAGTAGCTGCAGAAAGCCCTAGATGTAATGATAGTGTAATCATTCTGAATAGTGTATGCATTATTATATCAAGGAGCTAGATATCTTGCATGAATGCTCTCTTCTGGGTTGAGGTATCCTTTGCCACTCTTGCTGTGAAATTGAAGTGCATGTAGAAAAAAACTTTTACTGTGTGAAACTTTACAATACTTGGGACAATTCAATTTGGTTTATGCACAGTGTAGTATTTCTCCAGGTAGCATCCAGAGTTCCCCACAGACAAGGCTTCCATCAGCCATGGTGTTGTTCTCGTCCCAACCACCCGGGACAGTTCTAAAATCGCTGCCAGGATAATTACACCCAGTTATCTCCAATTTCTAGGATGTATTCTCTACTCATGTTATTGAAACCACTTTCTACTTTATACAGATGGTTTTTGCAACAGCAATTAAAGTTTTTTTCTTCCATGAGTACAGTCCTCTTAAGAAAGTGATTGCAATTATCCATTTTACGTATTATTATCTTAACATTGCCTCCAGCACTGTATTCCTTTGATTTCATTCCTCACTATGGTGTCTCACCTCCCAACTCTGCCCCAATAAAGCAATATACTACTTAAAAAAGATAAATTTGTGAGTTAGAAATAACCCCAATCATATAAAAT
>VMDR010030919.1:0-12212 GCA_007922815.1 Macrotus californicus
AATTATCTAAAACAGTCATTTTAAATTAAGTGCATTTATTACCAAATAGTAATCATTGACATACCCCTCTAGCAATTTTAAATAACTAACCTAAACAAACTCCAGCCAGAAACACATATTGCTATAAGCAGGATGAAATGACAGTGTCTTAGAGCTTTGAAAAAGTAGTCCAGGGCAGGACTCGATGATCGATGATCGCACAGCTGACTGCGGTCAATTTCAAACCAAGGGATCTCAATTCGTGACTCAAATGTTTTTTGTTGCACAACAAATCCAAGGTTAACAAATTTAATCCCAAACAGATGACCAAAGTTACCAGGCAAAAACAAGTCTCTTACTCTCACTTGAAGACTTAAAGTGTAACATCATAATGCCTAAAGGAAGAATTCTTACATCTCAAAACCAGTACATTAGAGAATTATACCCAATGGAGGGGAGAACTCGATACCTCAAATTAACACTATATTTTATCCACTGGGCTACCCTACACCATATAATACTACTATGGTCCATTACCAAAGTAAATTATAGCAAGCTTCTTTAGCATTTATCACATCACCAATATCTACAATGAACAAAAAAGATGATTTAATCCGAACACAACTCTTCACGATACAAAGTCCTCCAAGAACATGCCAAGAGCTGTTGGTTTCTTCCTAGTTTAAGAAAGTAGTCATGACATGTCACAAATGCCACAATCACAACAGGACACATCTTAAACACAGTGCCTCTGAATAAATCAGAACATCTAAAGGGAGTTAGTAAGTGGGGAAAATGATGCAAAAAAGCAAAAAGAAAGAAAAGCAAAAACATGTTTGGCTCATCCAACAAATTTCAGTTATCAAAGGGCTTGCCTCATCTTAGAAGTATAGAAGTATTCATAACCAGGTAGTCATTTCATGATGTACATTGAGGCTGATACTTTTTAAAAATTTTTATTTATTTTTACAGAGAGGGGAAAGGAGGGGAAAAGAAACACTGATGTGCAAGAGAAACATCAATCGACTCCCCCAACCAGGGACCTGACCCACCCTGACCAGGGATCGAACCACAGCCCTTCAGCTCACAGGCCGATGCTCAATCTGCTGAGCCATACCAGCCAGGGTGAGGCTGACACTCTTTTAGAAACAAAATAAAGCAGGAGGGTGTAAATGACATGTGGAAAGAAGAATTTTATTTAATAATTGTGTCTTAGAACTTAACATAGATATATTATCTAGTTCCAAATGATCAACTGAGGATTCAATTCCAAATTGTGGTTCCTTTTGCAATTATTAAGCTTTAAAAAGCAAATGAAAGTTTAAAACTCTACATCTTGACACATTCCTATTTTTTTTTGGTTGTGTTTTATTTTAAGAACTTTATTTGCCCGGGGAACAGTGCAATCTGAGCAGCTTAGATCCCCTGGTTCTTATCTGTCTATGGTGCATTTACTTGAAACCAGGAGGTAAAAAAAAATCCCCAAGAGAATGAAATGATATTAGAGACAAAGTACCTAAGTTAGAAAATAATAAAGTATTATTAGTCATCAGGCATCATTTTAATAGCTTATTCATCTGAAACAAATAATTAAATGTTTCAATCACTTCCTTTAGATAGAAAACATGTAACAAATTTAAATGAATTCTTTAGAGCTAGGATTATTTTAATTTACAATTAAGTGTGAGGTATGATGATTCTTCTAAGGTTAGAATGATTCTTTTGACAATTGGGCTGAATTTAAAACTAAAAGGGCCTCCACATCTTTAATATCATAAGATGGCTTTCACTCATTCATGTGTGCAGTTTTCTCTAAATTTAACAACTTACCTTTTTTGTGCCTAATCAACACTTATACAAATGATAATTGATAAATAAGCCATTATTTAACCAGATAAAACATAAGGAATGCCTCCCTATGTAATTTATATATAAAAAGAGAAAATGCTTATTCTTGAGCAAAATTTCAAATTCCATGTTAACTAGGACAATTAAATCAAACTTTGAAAACCTCTGTAAAGCTGAGTATCTTCAGATTTATACAGAGAAATAAATGCCAGCAGCTGTCTAGCAGCTGTTCAAAATGCTTCAATATACATTTTATACATATAAAGTTTACATATACATTCTAAAAAAATAAGTATTTTTTCCAATTATAGAACAATATATTGAAAACAATCATATTAAAGCTCATAAAATATGCAAAAAAGTTTACATATGTAAATAAGGTTGAACGAAGTGCCATCTGTTTCTGTTAGCTACTGGCACACGGCAGATGGTATAGTGATCATGGAAACTGAATGTTTTCCCTTCTTATCCATTGGTTGTAGGGATTACTTCTGTCTAATCGAATTTATATGAACAGGGGTAGGAAAATACATAGCCCTGGCTGGTGTGGCTCAGTGGACTGAGTGCCAGTCTGTGAACCAAATGGTTGCTAGTATGATTCCCAGTCAGGGCACGTACCTGGGTTGTGGGCCGGGTCCCCAGTGGGGGTGCGTGGGGTGCATCCACACATTGATGTTTCTCTGCCTCCTTCTCCCTCCCTTCCCCTCTCTCTAAAAATAAATATATTTTAAAAATCTTTTTTTTAAAAAGGAAAATACATAGAAGAATAAAGACAAATCATGACCAACTGGGTTAACACTGTAAATTAAAATAACAACAAGCCTAAAACATAAAATATACATTTTACATAAGTATTCCTATAAAACCCTTCTCACAGATAATGGTGTATTCTGTGATGGATAAAATGATAGATTTCCAAAGGCAAAGTGCACAGCCTTTGGGTTCCGAATAAGATTACTTGACACCCCCAGTGAATCTTTCTTCCAAGAGCAAAAGTGAGTTAAGTGTGGTCCAGTTCCACCACAACAACATTTTGCCAGCATTCCTCTAAAGACGGTAGACTCAATAATAGCTTTGATATCTAAAGCCTCCAAATAAACCGTTTTTCACAGAACTATAATAACTTACTAAAACACTTAGTATAAAATAACAAGGACAAGTTCACAGTACTCTTTAGTCATGTTGTTAGGGCTGACTGGGACATTTATACAATGGAATACTACCCAGCCATAAAAGGAAAATTTTACACTTTACGATACAATGGATGGACCTGGAGAACATCATGTTAAGTGAAGTAAGCCAATCAGAGAAACTCCTATGTGGAATCTAATGAACAAACTGAACTAACAAACAAAACAAAGAGACATAGAGAGCAGGATGACAGCTGTGGGTGGGGTAGGTTAGAGGGTAGAGGAGTCGAGCAAAAAGGAAAAAGGACTCATGGACGTGGACAACAGACAGTGTGGTGACTGCAGAGGGCAGGGTATAAAGGAGCTAAATGGTAATGGGAAAAAATACAGTAATTTTTTTAAAATTCAGAATAGATATATAATTAAGTTAAAAATTAGATTTAAAAATATATTAAAATACATATTCCAGATTTTCAAATTCTTAGGACTTAAGTTCTAACTTTGTTAAATAAGATACCACTTTGTAGTTGTAAAACTAATTTAACAACAAATGTAGTAAGAGTAGGCTCTAGGATATTTGATTCTCAAATGCAGACTGCCACTTGGAACAGACCGTTGATTTACAGTTTTAAGTAAGATAGGAAACAGATTAACAAAGTATTTAAGTCTAGTTCCAAAACAATGACCTGTAAGAAAAGGTGCATCCTGAAAAACATCATGGTTTCAGTCAAAGGTGCTAAAAAGTACTTTTTTAAAACTTTTTTTTTATTGTTCTAATACAACAGTCGTCTCCATTTTCTCCCCACCACTCCCCCCCCACCCCAGCCTTCCCCACCCCCCACCCTCGATCTTACCCCCCTTTGGTTTTGTCCATGTGTCCTTTATACACGTTCCTGAAAACCTTTCCCCCTTTTTCTCCCTGTTATCCCCTCCCATCTCCCCTCTGGTTACTGTCAGTTTGTTCTTAATTTCAATGTACTTTTGACTCTTTACTGCATTTGTTTTTTTAAAAAATGGAGACATACAAAACAAAATAAAAAATGCATGAGACAGGAAGAAAGATCTGACTACTTCAAAGACAGCAGAAGATGCTGCGTGTGTAAAGGAGTATGGGAAGACAGGTCCCAGCAAGTCCTTTGGCACTTGTATAAAAGATGAAACGACACTACATGATATAAAATGTAAAGAAAATGAAAAGAAAATCAGAAAGCTTTCAAGTTACATTAAAGTTGTTAGAAAATATGCCAAAAAAGTACAAACATCAATTTTAAAGTAACTTCAAAAGGGACAGGGGTAAGCTAATTTATATTTTCTTCAAAAGTAATTTACTTGCCTAAAAGCAAGTGAAAAGTTTCCACATAAAAAAACATGCAGAGAAAATGTCTAAATAATGGGTATTTAAACAGAAGTATCCTAGGCTGCCTTTACAGTAATTCTCTAGTGTTACCAATGAAATAGGATTAACGTACAAGGAGAAGGGGACCAATTTCCTCCTAACACTAAAGGACTAGCAAAAAAAGAGTTCCCAAGGACACTGGCTTCAAATGCCTGGCCATAGTGGAAGATGGAAGAACTTACTTGTGAAACACTGAGGACCTACTGTGAGCCAACCTTGTAGTACTTCGTGGGTATAGAATGATAAACAGACAGTCCTGTCCATGAGGTTTCGGGTCTATGAGTCTACAGATACCGAACAAATAATACATGAACAATTACTTATAAATGTGGTAAATGCAACCAAGGAAAACTAAAAGAATAAAATCACACCGTTCAGATCTTCCAAAATCTTTCAAAATCTCAACTACAATAAAAATTGCCCTTAAGAGTGAGTCATATTTTTAATACCCTTCATAATGATATAAAGCTCTACAATCATCTTAAAGATACGTAAATCCCTAACAATTTTTTTTTTAAATCTCAAAGAAACACATTTCAGTGTGATGTGTTCCAACCCTCAGGCAGGAATGGAAAAAGAACAAGTTCAGGAAGAAGGAATCAAGGATGGTAGCAAAAGCATTACTGAAATGACTAAACATAGGATGCATTTAAGATACTAGAATTGTCCGTGATAGCAGGAGGTGCCTGGGTCAGCACGTTGCTAGGTAACTGTGAGAATGAAATGGCCACTGGACTAGAAACATAAAGAAAGACCCATAACAAACTGAGCTCATGGTGATTTCATATACGTCTTATAATTAAAATAAAAAATTATTTCATCTAATATTCTCTCTCTACTCAATGCAGAAAACCCATCCAAAAAACATCCCTGACAGTCATATAGCTTTACCTATTCCAAAGAACGAGCAGTATGTTCCACTGTAAGACGGCTCTAATTGTCAGGCCCAGTTTTACTGTCTGAACTTATCCTAGCATTCATGTAACATAAGCTTACATATTTAAAGATAAATGAGCAGGTCATTATTATGGAGAGTCTCTGTTCATCTGTTTATTAAACTTATAAACATACAACAAGCCTAATTATAATTGTGAAAAGGGCAGCAAAAGAAAACAGTGCTATGGGAATACCCTTTCAATTATTCCGCAGAGTATCTTTCTGGAACTTCCTCGTAACATCACCTTAGGTTTTTCTGTCTTAGCTCATAGGAACTAAATTTGGGGGATAATGACAACAATAATACAGGGTTAATTACACTTTACTACAAATATATAATCTCAGTCACTTATCATTTGTTTGAAAGTCCAACTAGAAACATTTCAGTATTAGTGGCAGTACAGATAACAAAGAAGGGAAGGGGGCTGCATAATTTTTTTTTCTTTAAAAATATCATCAGTGTTCCTTTCTCCATGTGAGAACACAAGAAGAAGACCCTCACTGACTATGCTGGCACCTAATCTTTAGCCTCCAGAACTGTGAGCAATAAATTTCTGCCACCAAGAAAAAAAGGAAAGGGAAGGGGAAGGGAAGGGAAAGAAAAGAAAAGAAAAAGATCATCAGTGTCAGTAGCCAACGAAGAAATGCAAATCAAAACCACAACAAGATACCCCTTCACCCCCACTAGGATGGCTATAACCAAAAGGACAGACAATAATAGATGAGGGTGAAGATGTGAAAAGCTGGCCCCGCATACAGCACTTGTGAGAAGGAAAACTACTACAGCTACTTGGGAAAAGAGTCTGGCAGTTTCTTAAATGTTAAAATTGGAGTTAACATATGAGCCAGCAATTCCATTCCTAGGTATATGCATACACCCAAGATAAGTGAAAACTCATGTTCACAGAAAAAACTTGTACATGAATATTCAGAGCAGCATGACCTGTAACAGCCAAAAAGTGGGGAGGGAGAGACCCACAATAGCCCATCAAGTGATGAGTGAAGATAAATAAAATCCAGTATATCCATAATGGAGTATCATATGAAAATAAGAAGAAATGAAGTACTGATACATGCTGTAACATGAATAAAACTTGAAAATATTATGCTAAGTAAAACAAAAAGTCATATTATTCCACTTACATGGAATGTCCAGAAAGCAAACCTATAGTGACAAAGAGTGGATAGTAGTTGCCTAGGACTTGAGCTTGAGAGAGTAGAAAATGGAGACTTTGCTAATGGATGTAGGATTTTTGTTTTCAGGGAAGCAGTTCTAACTGCTTCTAAAATGTTCTAAAATTCATTGTGGTAAGAGCTGTCCAACTCTATGAATTAATAAAAACCACTGAATTATACAAGTTTAATGAATGAATTGTATGGTATGTGAATTATATCTCAGCAAAGCTGTTATAAAAAAAATTCATCAGCCGTAACTGGATCAATAGTCAATTTTAATAGCAGCAAGCTTTGAAAAATAATACACAAATTTTCCATTACTGCTTAAATTGTTAAATTTCATATTTAAGTTACATCTAAATAAAGCTAAAATGTCACAGAATTATTTCAATTTCCATCAACGATGAAAAAACTAAACATTTTAAAATCCACCTAAGGACTCTATCATTTAATGGTATAAAGCATTTAAGTGAATATGAACTACTGTACTGTGAATCCATGTGCCACTCATTTCTAACATCTATGCCTTCAAGTAAAAATGATGTAGTGTTATAAATTATTTTCCCATTTTAGTTTTAAATGACAAAAGAAAAGTGGAAGTCATTCTATGTATCACTGTCATAATAAACTATCACAAATTTGGTGGCTTAAAACAAAACAGATGTATTCATTTACAGCTCTGTGGGTCATGAGTGTTGGTAGGGCTGCATCACTTTCTGGATGCTCTAAAGAAAAAGTCAGCTTGCTTGCCTTTTCCATCTCCTAGAGGCTGCCCCCATTCCTTGGCTCACGGCCCCTTTCTTCCATCTTCAAAGGCAGCAATGCTGCATCTCTCTGCCCCATTGCCTGAAGTTACATCTCCCTCTTAATTAAAAACAGAAAAGTCTTCTCCTTTTAGGTACTTCTGAGATTAGATTGGACCACATGGAAATCCTGATTAGTTTTCCCATCTCAAGATCCATAAACTCAATCATACCTGCAAAGCCCCTTCTGCCACGTAAGGTAGCATATTCACAGGTTCTGAGGATGAGGGAATAAGTGCAAACGAAACCGACCAAGTACATGCCCACAGCCACATAAAGGGTTGTTGGCAGAGTGTGGGCCAGAAATTAAATCGACAGAGTGTTAATGGAAGCACTTTCTGCCACACACTATGTTATCCTACAGGTTTTAATGCCGTCTAAAACATTCAAGAATTTGATTTTGTACCATCTAACTTTTAAAGGGAACAATGATACAAAGAAACTGTCCCAGAGAGGAAAATACCATTACATTTTAAATGGTTACTTTCTTAAGCATAGTAAGTCATATCCTTATATATTTCTAATTGAATAAATACAACAAAGTTATTTAAATTTAAAAAAACCTCTTAAATCAATCAATACACTAATGATCAGAATTTTCTTAGCACTGAAGTAACTTAAAAAGAAATAAACAATCCTAAAAACTATTCATACCTACTTATCTAAAAAATAAAATGTCTGAAATAGCAAATGATTTTTTTGCTAAAGGTGTGCTAATAATTATTAATAACCTCGACTGATAAGTAAATCTATATTGAAATTAAATGATTAAGAATTAATCCAATTAACATCTTTAAAATTTTGCCAAGTTAGTAATGGGAGAGGCTGTTGCCATCAAAATGCGTATCATAAAAACATGCTGTAAGGAAGACAGCTGTGGGTACTATGATACCCAAAGATGGTTCAAAATTGTTACACTAAATTTTATGCTAAGGGACCCAATGCATCTGGCTTGCTATCACTTTAAAATTTTCAGTTTATTAATGCCGAGGCTTTGGGATATAACAACAGTCAGCTTGCAGTCTTTGTTGCTCACCTCAGTCTTCTATCTCTTCCTGATTATCGTCTTACCCGCTACAGCACTCACTTCTCATATGGACTCCGCACTTTCTATTTTACATTTCATTTTCTTGGCAGTTGACTTCTATCAACTTTCCAATCCCTAAAGGACATACAGCATGGCTTCATTCTGGTATTCGATTCATTATCTGTTGCCCAGTGCCTTATATTATTAGTTGCTCAATAAATATATGTGGGGAAAAAACTAACTTGATCATGCTTCAAGAGCAGAACAAAGAGTCACAAGCAAGGATTGGCTGGATTCCCATGCAGCCAATTTTTACTGCTTAACATAAAAAAATTAGTCAATTCAGAATAAATATGACCAAAGCATTTATACAAATGATAATTGCCTAAATTTTGACAGTTGTGAAGAAAATCATAGTACACATTCATGTTTCTATCTATTATAAACAAAAGTTCACCTGAAAGTAATGTCTTCCCTTTACTGGACTTTGAAGGTTTACCCAAGAGCACAAAATACGCTTACGATCAAATCAATGAGGCTGAGAATTATGTTGCATGCATCAGAAGTCATGATCCACCCTCAAAGTGCTATGAGATAAAACTGAAAATTAGCAAAATCAAAGTAGATGAAATAACTGTAGAACCACTGGGATTTCCAAACATGTGAAAACAAAACAATCAAGTATTAAAAGTAGATTATTATAAAATCGTAAGATGGACTACATGACACAAGACAGTGAATGACTCACAGATCAGTAAAACAGCAACTCACAATGTCAATGGGATTGCAGAGTCGTTTTGGCCCCATGCCAGAGAAACAACGTGGAAATATGGAAAGACAAAGATACTATTTCAAAGTAGTGGAATGGAAGTACTATAACAAAAATTTATAGAGAAAGACTGAAGCCACATAACATTTTAAGAAGTTCAAGAAAAAGTTTTTCTTAATCCAAGTAATATATGAAGTATGGCAATGATTTTTCAACCTTTTTCATCTCATAGCACACGTAAATTAATTACTAAAATTCTGTGGCACAACGAAAAAATATATTTTTTGCCAATTTGACAAAAAAAAAATAGGTGTAATTTTAATTCATCCACACCAAATGGCTATTGTTGTGTTGGCTGTTGTCATTTTTTTTTATTTGATAATCTAAGGGAAAAGAGGTCAGTGCCCCTGACTAAACAGTCAGGTATTGCATGTTTTATTTTTTAAAAGATTTTATTTATTTATTTTTAGAGAGAGGGGAAGGGAAGGAGAAAGAGAGAGAGAGAAACATCAATATGTGGTTGCCTCACACACCCTGTACTGGGGACCTGGCTCGGAACACAGGCATGTGCCCTGACTGGGAATCAAATCAGCAACCTTTTGGTTCAGAGGCCTGCACTCAATCCACTGAGCTACACTAGCCAGGGCAGGTATGACATGTTTTAAAGATACTTGGGGCACACCAGTGTGGCATGGTACACCAGCTAAACATCGAAGAAGCATGATGATTTTACATTTAAAGGTGGGCTGGTCATATAAATTGATTCACTGTCCTATAAAAAGGATCTCTCACAGAAGAACAGCAATCCTCCCAGAACAAAAGAAGTTGAATTATAAGTGAGATTCTAATCCTCAAGACTAAACATTTTCATTCCTGCAATAAATGAAAAATATATTTAAAAATTATCCCCAATTGTTATTATTGGCTGTCAATGCAGAAATTAACACTACTAGTTTTCTCCAGAATGTTCAATTAGTCATATGAAAGTAATTATTTTATAAAGTGACATTACTATATAAACTGAATATAGACTCAAAACACCAACTCAACCACTAAAAAATAAATGACATCAGAGTCAACTGGCAATGGATGGTATAAATTATAGGAATTCTGAAGGAAGGAGTCACTTAATGCAATCAAAATAAAAAGGACTCTCTTTGCCAAAGTCTCTAATAAGAAAAGCCCTAAACTCATCTGTGTAGCTTCTATAAAGAGGAAGAGCGGACCAAAGTCACTGAGTTGACTGAAGCTGACATATCATCTATCACTGGAACCTTTATTTTTAAGATTCTCTGTTTCACCCATATTACTCCCTTTTAATTAACTTCTTAAAAGAAAGAAAGAGAAAATAGTGGGAGAGAAAATGTTGATTCACTCATAAATGAATGGTAAGCATTGTGAAGGTTACGTCGGGTATTCAGCGAGCCAGGGGAGGTGTTAACCCCCTCTCTATTTTAAATATTGCTGGACCTGTAAAATGCCCGGGTTCACTTTTGTTGGCCTACACTCAGGTTTTCCTCTTGGTATTTTATGAAGCTTCATTCACTGTCTGCATTCATGCTGACAGTGATTCATTTAACCATTTTATCAAGAACTTACTGCGTGCCCTGTACAGTGCTCAGAACTGAGAGAATGTGAAAAGACAGCATCACAGTCTTCAAAACAGAAAGAAAAGCGGGCAGAGGAAAGGAGTCTGTAAGTGCCACTTTTTAGGGCATCCGCCCATGTGGCAAGTAAGTACTATTGTGCATTAGCGTCTTTTGAAAACAGCAGTTGTTTACTCTGCTGGATTGCCCGTGGTCAGTCTGGCACGCGTCTCCACCACAACCTCTTACTTTAAGGCTGGACCACATTTCCCGGAGTCCCCTTCCCCACACAGTTCCATGTGAGTAACCTCAGATTTGAAACATAAGGGAAGTAAGGGTCCTGTTTCTCAGGAGGTCAGAGGGCTCTGAGGCTTGGCTTTTCAGATGCTGCAGCCTTGCAGACCTTTTGGTTAACGCCCACATCACAGCCCTGGCAGTTCGCAGACTTCCCCACAAACTCATTTTCCTCCCACTCACCAGTGCTCTTCAGACTAAGATCTTCACTGTCAAGTTCTCCGACCTAATGTCAGCTCCCACCACCTGCTCAGTGCTTCAGGATTAATATTTCATTTAAAATCTCTCTAATGTTCAGCAGAGTTCCTCCACGTACAGTGACAGCTGTCTTAGCGTCCACACCCGCAGTGGTATAAGCTGTGAATTCTCCAGAGTGACTTTCATTTTCCTGACCAAATACTGAGTCACCAAAGCCGCTGGAAGCATGAGGAGCCTCTGATTCTGACTTAAGGAGAGGAGCTAGTAATTTTGTCTAGAAAGGCAGCACAACAAAGTAGTTAAAAATATGGACTTAGAAGCTAGCTGAGTTTGATTTCTGGCTTAGTAGGTGCATGTCTCTAGGCAAGTTACTCTGCCTCAGTTTCTCCCTGTAAGGTGAGGTATCAGTAACTACTTCACAGGGCAGTCATGAAAGCAGATTAATATAAATAACAGATAATGGTAAATAAAAATATGCTTTTCAATTCTTATTCTTCTCTAGACTTAGTCCCCCCGTTTGTATCCAGAAAGAAAAACAGAGGATAATGGGTACTGAGATGCCAAAATACTGGAGATGGGATATCTGTGAGCCGATCTAAGATGTCACCAAGTCATAGCTCTTGAGCAGGAAACAATATGTGAGGAATTTTCTAAAACCAGATCATTCCTCTTTTACTTATGAATACTTGAATATTTCTATGTTTCTTGAACTATCCCCATACTATTTATCCATATAGATCATTGATATTTTTCTTTTTTTCCATTTTGACAAATACATCAAAAGAAATATCAAATAATCAAAGATCAAAATATGTACCCTTGATTAAAGGTAGATCCAGGGCATGTGAATTTGGACTGGGAGAGAGGAATGCGGGCAGAAAATTAAGGAGACTTTAATTATATTTTAAATTTCTTTTTTTGGGGGGACGGTTATTACTTTATTGTTGTTCATTTACAGTTGTCTGCATTTTCCCCCCATTACTCCCCCCACCCCAGCCAATCCCACCTCCCTCCCTTGCTCCCAACCTCCCCCTTGGTTATGTCCATGTGTCCTTTATAGTGTTTCCTGA
>VMDR010030920.1:0-12214 GCA_007922815.1 Macrotus californicus
AGCTAATGAACTAGTGAGGAAAATCCCCATTTTTCTAAGTATACCCTCAGTTGGGAGTGTGAGTCCTGCTCTCCATCCCTCTCTGAAAGTTTGGGACTATTTTCCAGGCCTGACAATGATGTTGAGGGCAGCAATCTGGCCAGCGAAGAGAGACCACGTGCCATCATTCGCCAAACAGAAGGCTTGGCCACACCTTTGAATGCCTGAGCTGTCTGTGACCAGAGGTTTGATTTTGGCTACAGGAGACTGAGTGCTGGTTAGCAAACATTGTGAAGAAGTGCCCTTGTGCTTCACCTCAGTCTGAGAATTGGAAAAAGCTTTGTTGAAGGAACTTGACCTTGTCACCAGTTGGTGAGCAGTGTGTGACCTTCATGCATCGCCTGAGCCCTGGCACTGCTGCTGCCTATCGATGGCTGACCTGCCCACGCAGGCCTAGGCCTACTGACCATGCCTCCCCCTCCCACTGGCCTCTCTGTGCACAGTGGTTCTCCTCTTCGGCTGCCCAGTGCAGCCCCCGTGCCGTCGCCCCTCAGCTCTGGTCCTTCACCTAGAGGCAACTGATGGCCTTCCTCCCTCTGCTCTCTGGTGTTTTCACAGGGTCTTTCTTCCCTCTCTCCTGGATTGGCACACACCGGGGCAGTCCTCCAGGACTCCAGGCTCCTCCAGGTCTCAGGACAGGCATTTTCTCAGACACCCCTGGCCCTTTGGGGACGGCAACAGGCTTTGGTATGTCCCCGCCCTGTTTATTGCCTCACTTATCTCCTGGGGTCCCAGGAGCTGCCTCCAGTGAGTTCAGGAGTGAGTCCACCATGATAAATTGCCCTGGCCTCCTCCTGGGCACTCCTAGGCCCAAAGGAAGGACTTGGCCACCCTTGAAAGAAAGGGGATGGTAAGGGCTGCCCCTCTCCTATACTTTGTACCCCCTCGTCCATGGGCTTGAGTCTCCTAAGTTCTGTCACATGATGTCCTTTTCTGTCATTTCTTATCCAAGTTGGGGTCAGCCAGTCCCAAGGCCAGGCCAAGAAATGGACACTCCCATCTTGCTGACCTCCCTTCATTATTTTTTTATCTTGAGCTTCCTAGGCCAACTACTTCACCAAACCCACCCACTCTGCAGAGACCCTGATTGACCAGGGAGGTGGTGCCCAGATGCCTGGCTGTCCTACTCTGGACTACACCCTTGGCCAACTGGGCCCCTACTGTTGCCAGGCAACCCACCAAGGGGCTGGGGACTTGCTCTGGGAGCAGCCTAGGGGCTGAGATTCAGCCTGTCCTTTCTTCTCTCTCAGGGATCTTGGATTCCAGAGATGAGACTCAAAAATTGGACCCAAGAGGAAGGGAGGCTGACTGTGCAAGTCCTACCAGGGAGGGACACTAACCAAAAGGCATCTGCCCCAGGGCCACCCTGGTCTCCTCTGTGGGAGGAGTGTGTTAAAGACTGCAATAGAGAGATGATTTCCAAGCTTGTTAACAGGGCACATATTCTTCCCGTTCTTCTGGAGGAGGAGGCAGGGGCTCCAAGGGTTAAGTAACTTCCCCAGGTGGCACTAAACAGTGGAGCTGGCCCTAAACTGGGTAACCACCCCCACCCTCAGCCCCATGACATCCATCCTCCTGGGTCACTACAGGATCATGGTTACGGGCTCTCACACAGCTTAGCTTATATAACCTTCATAATGGCCTGAAAGGTAGGTTTTGTTCTGATTGATTGTTATTATTATTGTGAGGATTGGAGCATGGGAGTAACTTGACCAGCAACCTACATTGGTTAGGGTCTCTCCATGACTCCCTGAATGTCCTGTCCTGCCCTGCCCTGTGATGGGAGGTGTGGTCCTTGATTACTAAGAGGCTTGGTGTCAGGTCTTCCAAGTCTTACCTGTGTCTCTGTGTCTAACCACTTCTCACACTTGCCCCTCCCCTCATTGCCCACAGGTTCCGGCCTTGATACTCCCTGTTCTGCAAACATCCCAAATGCCACAGTCCTCAGACCTCAGACCTGTGTCCTCACTGCCCACTTGGTCCCCCAGCAGCCTGCCCACAGGTCACTCTTTTCCCTCTCTTACCCCCTGGGCAGACATAACTCTTCCCTGTCACTTCCTCTCCAGAGCTCTGTATGCACCTCCACAACATGTATGTCAGAAGTGTCTCCCTCCCCCCAGATTGAGATTTCTTGAGAGTGCAGAAGAATAATACATAATAGATGTTCAGTAAATGGTTTTTAAATTGAGCTTTTAGATGTAAATATTCTCCCTTCTTTTCTGATCTAATGCTTCTTATGGTTGAGAACTTTGGCAGTAGGGTGAGAACTTCCCATCTGCCAAAATGGGCCTTGGTGGTAAAGAGTGATACAGATTAGGTGATTTTTAACTCCAGATTTTAACTCCCTGATTGTGTACTATGAGTATATGGCTGGATGTCTCAAGAAATTCATGGAGTTTAATATCTGGGCTCATCTCTTTCCAGTGTGATTTATTTGGCTGAGGTGGTGAGAGGCCTCAGGTCTGCCTCCCGGTTCTACTGAGGGCTGAGGACCTCTGGCCCTGGATTTGTTGAAAGTGTCTGGTGGGTACCTTGCAGCTTTCTCCTGGGCCCTGCTTCTGGGAGCCTCAGAAATGAGTCAGAACATGTGCGGCGTGGGCTTGTGCGGGTGGCAGGGAGCCCAGAATTAGTTCAGCTGTGTTTCCTGCAGTGGAGGGGGTGGCTGTGCCAGGTGGGGGTGGGGAGGGGGGAGAGGGAGAGGCAAAAGCAGGCAGCCCTGAGCCACAGCAGCCTCAGGGCTTTGGGGAGGGGGTGGCTGCTTTGTGCCTGACACACACCCTATTGCACATGAGCAGTGGGTTGAAGGGGCGGGCTATGCAACCAGAGTTGGTGTGTCCCCAGCATGCCTGAGACAAATGTGGGGGACACATGGGTATGGCCATGTCACCCCCAGGGAGCAAGTGGCAGGCAGGTGTGGGCATCACTGTGCTCCCTGCTCACATTCTGCAGCTCAGTGCTGTCACCTGCCACAGCACACCCAGGCAGGTGGAGCCAAACTGAACCTGAGCTGACCTGCCACTGGACAGCACAGCCTTCTCCTTCTGCCGGCATGCTTTCGTTCTTTGCAAACTGCCTTTTTGTTCAAAGGGACAGAGTGGTTAGCCTGTGTATTTTAATAAATTACAAAATGCTTTGTCCTCTGCCCTGGATGGGTCACTCAGTTGGTTAGAGTGTCATCGCATACACCAAAAGATTGCAGGTTTGATTCCTGGTCACAGCAAATACCTACCTTGTGGGTTTGATTCCCCCAGTTGGGGCACCCATCGATGTTTCTCTCTCTCTCTCCTCCTTCCTCTCTAAAATCAATAAAAACATACCCTAAGGTGAGGATTAAAAAATGCTTTGTTGTCATCTGCCCCATTTTCTGCCTCCCTCAACCTCTGGTACAGGTATGCTGCCCAGAAAGCCAGTGGTCATCACCAGAGAAAACAGGACAGTGACACCCACCACTCCTGCTGCTCACTAGGGCAGAGCGCAGGGCAGACTTTGTGCCTCCCAGGGTGAGGAAGGCCAGCACTGCTGTCGCTACTGTGAGTCAGCCAGGTGGGACAGCAAAATACTTAATCATGTGTGTGTCAGCATTGTCCTAGAGAAAACGTTTTTAAAGGTTTTGGGATGCAATATGAGCACATTCCCTCTGTGGTTTTCCCACTGCCCATGTGCAACACACGTGAGCAGAAGGTAGACATGCTTGGGGTTTCTGTGGGTTTAATCCTGTGTAGAGAATGCTGAGGAAGAAAACAACATCCGAAGGTTTCCAGGTGGTCCAGCTTTGAGGCTCAGTAGGTAATTTTGGCTTTAGATGCTGGCCTGGCCTTGGTCACTGGTACTTGGGTTCAGGAAGCCACAGAGGACTGGCTCCAAGTGTAGCTGGAAGCTCCCACCCCAGCAGGTGTTTTCCTTCTTGCCCTGGCACTGCCACCCTATTTATACCTGGCTCTCTTCATCCATGTCTCTCCCGGGGTGATCTCAGGAAAGCTGGGTCGGACCACACCTAGACCTAGCACGTGAAGGGGGGAAATGTTCATCTGTGAGAGTTCAAGAACTTCTGTCCACATTGTCCCTTTAGTGCCTGACCTAGTGCTCTGCACACAGAGGACCAGGACCTTCCGTAAGAGATTGTAGGCTCATGCCCTTTCCGTGCTCCTCTGTTGGCACCTGGGGCCAGGACCAGGGGGCGTTTGTTCAAAGGGGCCCATAGTCTGGAGAATCTTTCCCATTGGTATGACCATCTGTTCTTTTCAAGGCATGCATGCACCCCATTCTTGTTTGAGCCCCACATTAACTGTGAGGTGGGCAGGGCAAGAATTAACATGCCCCTTTGAAGGACAAGGTACCTGAGGCCAGAGGTAGAGAGAGCAGAAGGGAAGTTTGTGCATTGGGACCAGAATCATGAGCATGGTGGGTGTCCCGCCTCTCAATTCAGCACTTCATGTGGATGACTGGCTTCGTCCCATCAGGACAACCCCTCAGGTCCCACCCAGAACACTGGGCGTAATGAGAGAATCTTAGAGTTTGGAGCAAGAATAGATCCAGAAATTAGGCAGCAGCTGGAGAGTGTATGTGACTGACCTGTGCCTTGTTTAGGAGGAAACGGTTGGCATCATGAGCCAGAGCTGACTCTGGTTTGGAAGGGTGGTGGGAGGGTCCTCGGAACAGTGGTTTGGGAAAGAAGGAACTTGTCAGAATCCATTCTCAAAGAACATACTGCTGTCTTCTGTTCTCAGAATGCATATGGTATATCCTGGGAGGGGGTCAGAATGCCCCCAAGCATGATGTAGGGGAGAAGGGACACAGTGAGGAAGCTGGTATCTAGCTGCTTGATGTTTTATTCAGCCCAAGGGTTGAGTTCTGCACAAAATGCCACAATTTCCTCCTTCAGGATTAAATTACCCCTTTTCAAAAGCTGCCAGAGCCCTGCTAACTGTTCCTTTTATTGTCATCTTTTCTCAGCCAAATTTTTGGCCCTTTGCCACCCCCCAACCCTGCCCCCCCATGGGCCCTGGACCTGGAGACCAGTTCTGTGAGACTACAGGTGGCTCAGCAGCAGGATTGTTCTGGCCACAAGAGAACCAGGGAAAAAGAGCAGCTGGCCAGGTGGCTTGGGGTGTGCCCAGATGGAGCACTCAGTGCCAGGCCCCTGTTCTACCCGGAGGGCGGACTTGGCATCAGATTTCAGTGGGCCTTGGCAGGTCAGCAGCAGGAATGTGCAAGGGGAGGAAATTCCATTTTGCATGGCCAGTGTTTGCCAGTGTCCTGCAGCCTGACAGCTCAGTTTGCATCTGCAGGGTTCATGAGCCAAAGGCTGATGACGGTCGCTTGGGTCCAAATTACATGGAAACGTTCTCAACCTCCTCTGGGATCCTTCATCTAATAATCATGACTGCTTTCCTAGACATTTAATAGGGATTTTTCCAGACCTGCCCACTTCTTCTTAAAAGTTATAGCAATTTCATTGCACAGCTGTTCCATGTGAATCAAGAAAAAATGAACCCAATAAAGAAAATAATCTTATGAATAAATAAATACCTCTTAAGCAGCACAGGGAATCTGATGCAAATATCCTAAGGGAAACTTAAGAATTTCTTACTGCAACCTAGGGCTCTGGAAAAAATGAATCTCAGGGTATGCTCAGAAACTGCCAATCTTCTGAATTTTTAGTGGAGACTTTTCACTGGAGTCTCGTAGGAGCAGAGTTTCAGAAATGCTGATTCACTGTGTGAGGCTTAAAATCAGGACATATTTATACAGCCTCTATTCACAGCATTTGCATTAAGCTTTCAAAGCTAGGGTTGGGGAAAATAAGTTTCAGGCATTGGGCTCTTTCTGCATGGATCTCCAAACCTGTGGGGCATTTCTGGCTAGTTATGCAGGGACTCAGTCCAGCCTGAGGGAAAACAGGTGAGGTGTAAATGACTTAAATTTCTGTACACATGGAATTTTCATGGAAATTGTGAAGCTAAGTCCACTTCTCAAGTGAAGACCATGGCCCTCTGAAGATTCTGAGTGTTGTTCTATGAAACAGTCTGGAGGCAGTGCCATAGGAGGAGGTCATTGGATCTGTAAGCCACCTTGGAAACCCAAGCTGCAGCCTGTTGTCCAGGGCAAGTGGCAGCTTGTACCAGGGAAGGGAGGGGACGGCTCTTCAGGTATTTATCTGCCTGATGGACATTCACAGCGATAGGGTAAGTGAGTTTGAGTTTGGTTTTTTATTTGGGCTGATAAAATCTTTCTGTTTACTTGAAGCTGTTAGGTTGACAAGGCAGCCACAGGCTGTGGGTGTCAAAAGCTATGGAGCCATCTAACTGGTGGCAGGAAGGACTCCTGGCCACTCCCCCTAACCCAGACCCCGGTTTGCAGTGCCAGGGGCAGATGTTAGCTAGGAAAATAACTTTTGTTGGAGGGCTAACTTGGTCCTGCATTTTCAGAAAGGGTAGTATGTGATTGATTCTTGCCTCACAGCCGAGGATTTGGAATTGTCCAGAAGAGACACTATACTTGAGGGTGACCTTACAGCTCTTGAGGTCACTCATTTGGATTCCTCTTCTTTTGTACCTGGTTCCCCAGATGAGATTGCCAGTCAGTCCACTGGCTATAGGTCTGAATAGGGGACTGCCAGCTCCTGCTATAGCTGTAGCTGGGCTTAGCCAGAAAAAACTATGGTGGAGGTCCTCTTACTCCAGCCATCAAAACTTCATGTTTCCAGCTGGGGTCAGGGATGAGAAATGACCTCATGTTCCCATGGGTTTATCTGAAGGTACACATTTTACTCCTGTTTTCTTGCTAGATTTGTATAAGTGTTTAACAGATCAAGGCATTAGCATTTTCTGCTTCAATTAAACCTCCATCATCAGCCTTTTTAAGGTGGTCTTAAAGTAGATAGTTCATTTTGCAATCTCTTCCACACAGCAGCTAATCAGTCTTCTTTTAGAATGTATTCAGTCTTCTGATCCAAGCCATGATGGGATAATAAATATTGGATTTATTATCTGTTCCTTAACAATTATAATATCGGATAAAATATATGAAGTAACTGTTTTCAAGAATGGAATAATACTCAGGGCAGGTCTGTGATCCAAACTGAAGTACGTAACACAAGCTGCACATTCATCCTGGCTTTCTGTTGGGGAGTGCATTCAAACCCCAGGCACAAGGAAGCAAACACCAACAGAGTGTTGAGTAAAAGAAACAGATCGGAATTTGAGGGTGCAGAGGCAGCTGGAATTTTTGAGGCAGTGTACTGAAGAGAAAGGTTATAAGCAGAAGAAGGACTTGAGAAATCTTCAAAGTATTCCCCTAGAATCTTGCCTAAATACTAAGCATGTTTACACAGGAAAAGGCTCTGAGGCTTGGCAGAAAACAACTACTGGGGGTGCAGGGACAGGGAGTGGCTAGTGAGCTGGGCAGAGGTTCTGGCGGTCACATAGCACTGGGAGACTTAGTTTTAACCTGCCAGAGTGAAGAGACCTTGCTGAACACCTTAATCTTTCATCTGAAACCACAGAAAGGCCACACATTATGGATTGGGTTACCCTAGTCTAGAGTAAGGACCATGCTAAATTCACTATAACAAAACCTAAAAACAAGCTTTGTTAGGATAAGGATGATATACCAGCCAACTAACAGTCTGCCAGAATAAAACTCAACACTCTTTAAACAATATGTGCAATATCTAGTATACAATAAAAAAAATCACTAGACTGGCTGGACGATATGGACCAAAACCAAAGAGAAAAAGGTCAATAGATACAAACCCATACAAACACATGAGTGAACAAATAGGAATTTCAGCAGAGGAATAGACATTTAAGAAACAAGCAAATGAAAATTCTAGGACTGAAAAATAGTTATCTGAAATGAAAAATTTACTGGCTAGATCTGACAGCAGTTTGGATACTGTAGAAGAAAAATTATTTTTTCACATAGCCTTTTACTCTCTCTTCTTTTGCTTTAGTTGTATTCCAACTAGTTCACTATTCTTTGTCTTTTATTTTTTATTTTTTATATTTTTATATTTTAGTTATTGTTCAAATCTCACATTGTACCCTTCCCTTGTCTTACTTCATTTTGCCTCGTTCCTGCCCTTTATTTTTGTTGTGACTTTTATTTCCCCCATGCTGTGTCTTGTTCCTGTTCCTTACTCTTACTATTTCTCCCCCTCTATCCTCTCAAAATCCTTCTTCCTTCCTTTAGTCAGCTCACATTCTTTTCCCCCTTCTTATAATATTCTTATTTTCTTTCCATTTTTATAAACTGTGGCTTGTGTGGCATGGATATTACGATTATTGCTGTTCTTCTTCACTTGTATTCCTATTTATTCACCATTTTCTTGATTTCAAATCTCATAGATTACTCTCCCCCTGTCTTATTCCATTTTACTTTCTTCCTGCCCTTGCTTATTTGAGTTTGGGATTTTATTTTTTTCCCTTTCTTAGTCTAGATTCTTTTCCTTACTCTTATTGTTTTTCCTCCCTCTAGCCTCTCAAAATCACTTTTTTTACTGTAGATATCTCATATCCTCTTTTCTTTTTCATATAATATTCTTATTCTCTTTCCGCCTTTATTAATCTTTGCTCAGCTGTTGTTGTTATAGACCGTATGGTGGTTTTTCTGCAATTTTGTTCCCTTTGGTTCACTATTTTTAAAATTTTATTTCAGACCCCATTATTATACTCTTCCCTTTTCTTACTCCATTTTGACATTGCCCTTCTCTGTTTTACATATGTTCTAAATTTTATTTTCTTCTTTCTTTTGCCTTGTTTCTATTCTCTGCTCTTATTATTTTTCCTCCCTTTCCCCTCTCAAAATCATTTTTCTCTCCTTTAGTCATCTCATATTCCCTTTTTCCTATCTTATAATATTCTTAATATCTTTCCCCCTTTATTTATCTTTGCTCAATTGCTGTTGATATTGCTGATGTAATAGGGGAGTATTTTTGCAGGTGTGGGTTTGGTTTTCTGGGTACTATTGCTTTGTTCACCAGCACCAGTACAACAGCACACAAGACATCGTGGGGGTTGTGACTCCCAGTCAGCCAGCCAGAGGGGAGAACCCACCAATGAGTGAGCCATCAATAATCTAAGCCCAAGTACAAGAGGGCCCACATAAACTAAATAAATGGCAACCCTAGAGCATCCAGATGAGGGGTTAAAGAGATTGCACCACTGAGTTCCACAGAACTCCTACCACAGACGGCCACCCTGTGAAGACAGGCAAGCAAAGCAGAGCAAACTGAGATGCAAAAGGAACCCAAAAGAGTCACCTAAAATGGGAAGACAAAGAAATAACACCCATTTGAGTGGAAAGGAGGAATCCCCAGAAATAGAGCTAAATGAAATTGAGACAAGCAATCTATAAGACATAAAATTTAAAATAATGGTTATAAGGATTCTCAAGGAACTCAGAACTACAAGGAACTTTATGGGAACTACAGGGAACTTAGTGGGAACCACAGCAGCATGAAAAAGGACATAGAAATTATGAATAAGAACCTGGAAGAAAAAAGAATATAATATCTGAAATGGAAAATACACTAGAAGGAATTAAAAGCAGGCTAAATGAAGCAGAGAACCAAATCAGTGAGCTGAAAGACAAGCTAGAAAGAAATACCCAGACAGCACCAAAAAATGAAATAAGACTAAAAAAGAATGAGGATAGTTTGAGGGAGCTTCAGGACAACAGGAAATGTAACAACATTCACAATACAGAAATGGAGAAAAAAGGAGCAAGGGATAGAAAACCTGTTTGAAAAAATAATGATAGAAAACTGCCTTGATTTGGAGAGGGAAGAAGTCACATATGTTCAGGAAGCACAGAGAGTCCCAATCTAGATGAATACAAGAGGCCTACTCCAAGGCACATCAAAATGGAAGACTTTAAAGAGAATCTTAAAAGGCAGCAAGGGAGAATCAGCTAATATATTTATTGGGTGCTCCGAAAAGGCTATCAGCTGATTTCTCAACAGAAACACTACAAGCCAGAAGCAATTGGCAGGAAATGAAAAGCAGGGACCTACAACCAAGACTACTCTATCCAGCAAGGCTCACATTCAAAATGTCAGGAAAATAAAGAGTTTCCGAGACAAAAGAAGGCTAAAAGAGTACATCTTCATCAAACTAATACTGCAAGAGATGCTAACGGGGCTGCTATAAAAATTAGAAGAGATAGAATGAGAGAGAGAGGAACACAGGAACAGAAAAAAACGGCAATGTATAAGTACCTGTCAATAATAACCTTAAACGTAAATGGGTTAAATGATTCAGCCAAAAGGCATAAGATAGCTGAATGGATAAGAAAATATGACCTGCATATATACTGTCTACAAGAGATTCACCTCAGAACAAAAGATATAAATAGGCTGAAAGTGAAGGGATACAAAAAAATATCCCAAGCAATGGACATGAAAAGAAAGCTGGGGTAGTGATACTTATATCACATAAAATATAATTCAAAACAAAGGCCATAAAAAAGGACAGAGAAGGTCACTACATGATACCTAAGGGAGCAGTCCAACAAGAGTATATAACCCTTGTAAACATATATGCACCCAACATAGGAGCACCTAAATATTTAAAGAAAATCTTGGAGGACTTCAAGAAAGATATTCACAACAATACAGACATCATTGGGGATTTTAACACCATACTGTCAACAATGGACAAATCTTCCAAACAAAGAATCAACAGGATATTGTGGCAATGAACGATACCTTAGATCAAATAGACTAAACTGATATATACAGAACCTTTCATCCCAAAGAAGCAAAATACACATTCTTTTCAAATTCACATGGAACATTTTCAAAGATAGATTACATGGTAGGACACAAAACAAGCCTCAACAAATTCAAGAAAATTGGAATTATATCAAGCATGTGCTCAGACCACAATGGCTTGAAACTAGAAATCAACCTCAAGGAAAAAAACTAAAAAATATTCAAATACATGGAGGCTGAATAACATGTTATTAAATAATGAATGGGTCAACAATGAGATCAAGGAAGAAATCAAAAAGTATTTGGGAATAAATGAAAATGAACACACAATGACCCAAAAACTATGAGACATAGAGAAGGCAGTACTGAGAGGGAAGTTCATAGCAATACCTAAAGAAAATAGAGAAATCTCAAATAAACAACCCAACCCTACATCTACAAAAACTAGAAGAACAACAACAAACAAAGCCCAGGGTAAGTAGAAGGAAGGAAACAATTAAGATCAAGCCAGAATTAAATGACATGGAGACTTAAAAAAATTCAAAAGATCAATGAATCCAGGAGCTGGTTCTTTGAGAAGATAAACAAAATTGACAAACCTTTAACCAGGCTCATCAAGAAAAAGAGAGAGGACCTCCCAAATTAAATCAGAAATGAAAGAGAAGTTACAACTGATACCACAGAAATACAAAGGATTTTAAGAAATTTATATGCAAAGAAATTGGTCAACCTAGGCAAAATGGACAAATTTCTAGAAACATACACTCTTCCAAAACTGAATCAAGAAGAAGCAGAAGGCCTGAGTAGACTGATAACTAGTGAAATTGAAGCAGTAATCAAAAACTTCCTGGCACACAAAAGCCCTAGACCAGATGGCTTTACAAGTGATCTGTACCAAACATTTAAGGAAGAACTAACTCCTGTCCCTCTCAAACTATTCCAAAATTCAAGAAGAGGGAAAACTTCCAAACTCTTTTTATGAGGCAATATCATCCTAATTCCGAAACCAGTTAAAGATGCAATAAAGAAAGAACACTATAGGCCAATATCTCTGATGAACATAGATGCTAAAATCCTCAACAAAATATTAGCAATCCAGATTCAGCAATACATTAAAAAGATCATACACCATGATCAAGTGGGATTCATCCCAGGGATGAATATTGATTCATGCAAGGATGGTACAACATTTGCAAATCAATAAACATAATACTCTACATAAACAAAATGAAGGATGAAACCACGTGATCATATCAATAGATGTTGAAAAGCATTTGATAAAATCCAGCACCCATTTGTGATAAAAAACACTCAGCAAAGTGGGAATACAGGGAACATACCTCAACATAATAAAGGCCATACATAGGAAACCTACAGCCAACATTATACTGAATGGGCAAAAACTAAAAGCTTTCCCCTTATGATCAGGAGCAAGATAAGAGTATCTGCTTTCACTACTCT